>ML788330.1:285949-310089 GCA_009831015.1 Picea engelmannii | reverse complement strand
ATCTTCCTCAATTTCATCTAGACTAGGGAGAAAAGATGATCTATGATGGTTTTCATCCCAAGGTACCTCGTTGATACTAAGCATTTACATAATGGATTCATCCGATGGAAAATATGTAGGATGTAGTTGAAAGAAAAAATATGTAGGATGTAGTTGAAAGAAAAGGATAAGGAATCCAACCAAGATGGCAACGAATAAGTGTTGGATGCCAACAAATGTTGGTCATCCAAAGAGGGAGAGGCAGATTGGATAGCATCGTATGAAGCCTCGATACTAAGTGGCATAGCGTCGCCTAGTTCATTGAATTCCAAAGGACTAGGCGGAACCCAAGGATCAGATGATTTGAAAGACTGATATGCCATAGTCGAGATCATATTGATCATGGAAATATGTTGTGTGGTGGGAGGAATTGGTGCAGGGAAAGTACCCATAAGGGAAGAATATTTTAAAATACCTACACCAACACTTTTATAAGTGATCTTACTATCTCCCAAGAAAGGAATATTGTTGGTGGCGAGAGTGCGAGCGTTGGGGGTGCAGTAATCTAACTAGTCGATAGTGACAATTTTACCTTGATAGGGGAATTGTACACATCAAAACATTGATGAAGTGATGAAATTCATGGCATAAAACCAACTTCTTCCTAAGAACAAGTTGTAATCAAGGGGAGCATCGACATAGACACTCTTTTCTCCCAACTAAATGGCTAACGACTACAAGAGTCCATGAGGATGAAAACCTCACCCATTGAATGCTCGCAACATTATAGGGGATTGGTTAAGTGCAGGTGATTTTAATCCTTTCCAACAGGCTAATGACATGACACAAGTCGAAGCTCCCTCATCCAGTATCGTGCGGTGAATGTGTTGGTTATGAACAACTACATCAATTTGAAAAGAAAGTTGGTGAGACAGTCATGACATGAAGTTATCAAGGTTAAATGTGATGTTATTTGACAACTCAGAAACAATTGCGCCGATGGTAGCCAAGAGCGTTCTATGTTGACTTGGACAATGTTGTAGAAATTCAAGAGAAAACATAGCACACGCTACTTGAGCCAAATCTTCAACATTGTTGTAGTTTTGGGCAGCACGTGAACTAGGATTAAAATTTGATTTGAGAATAGTGCTCTTAGGAGGGTGTAAAATAGAGTCAAAAGTGGGTTTCTCAATTTGAAGCGACCCAGATGGAGGAATAACGGTGGCGGGAGATGGATTCGGTGGGGTATCGTTAGTGACCTTCTCTTTATCAGGTTTAGCTGATGTGTCATGCGTTGTGGTGAGAGTGGTTAAATCGATCCCATTGAACATATAAATATGAGCACTCCATGAGGCTTCCTTACTAGGAGGATGAATGTGATTGCTTCCTGTTGGAGGGGCAGGGGTTTGAGAAACCATGGATTGTTCTTGAGGAAAAGGTTGTGTTAACGCAGCGGGTTGGGAATTCCCTTTGAAACGTTTTGCAACTTCATTGTGATGAGGATAGTATCGGGTGTAATGATCGTTACCACAAATGGGACACAAGAATTTAGGTTTTCGCTGTGGTTTCTTTTCAGGAGCAAGTGGTGGAGTTTGTGTTTTTGGATTTTCATTATTATTATTATTGGGTTTATTTTTTCGTTTTCTTCTTTCCCCCAGATTGTTGCGAAGAGTTAGATTGGGTTGCATTCACCTTAGATATTTGAGTCATGGGGGAGGTAGAGGAGAGTGAATTTGAACTGGTGACAGGTGCAGAAACATAATGATTATTCGTTTAGGTTGACTGTGATGAATATTAGGTTTTGACGGTACCAATGACTCCATCTTCATGTGTCATGGAAGAAGGTTTGGATGGATCAGTAGAAGTACGAGGAGCATTTGGTATCAACTCATACAATGTACTAGATTGGGAGTAAACCAAATATAAATACTAGGATCGAGCAATGGCTTCTTCCTTAGTGACCACACCACCCATGGCGATGTCACGAGCAATTGGGGGTAAAAGAGATTTATTAAACCATTCGACTAATAACTGGTCAGGAATGGTCGCTTTAATCAACCTTCGCGTCGTCTCCATTCATGAATATGATCAAAGATATGTACTGAGTTCATTTGATGAAGTGAGGTTAAGAGTTTAGTACTTGTCTCGTAACAGATGGGTAATTGAAAGTGCATGAGAAAATCCATAGCTAGGGATTTTAAGTTTTGAAAGGTACCACATTGAAGTTCAATGTACCATTTGGTTGCGGAGCCCGTGAGTGTGCACTGGAAAAGATGCAAATGTATAGAATCATCCATTAGTGAGTTTGATGAACACCATAGATGGAATGTCATAACATGGTTGTTCGGGTCTTCCCAGGTTTACTGTCAAATTTGGGGATGTCAGAAGGTAATTTAGTAGGAATTATTAGCCAGAAAGGAAAATGTAATATGGGATCATTTGTCAATCGAGACAAATCTGGTAGATCTGGTGAGGAATGGTAGCTGTCGGTTAACCTGAGGGTGATACCGATGCCGAATAGGGACATCAGTGGGGCCATAAACTGATTGAGGTGGATAATTGTATCTAGTAGGCCCTCCCATATGTGGTTGTTGTTGACTGGTATAGGAAGGATTCTATTGTTGTTGAGGAATGTTCATGAGCGGAGGGAAACTAGGTTGATTATAAGGAGTATAAGTCGGTTGATTAGGTTGTGGGGGATAAATAGTTTTCCCTTGAGGAGGGTAAACATGTTTTCCCTGTGGAGGGTAAACATTTGACCCTTGGGGAGGATATGTTTTTTGTCCTTGAGGACCCTAGGTGGGATTTGGGACACCCAGATAAGGTTGTCCAAAATATAATCTGGAAGGAACCGGATTTGATACTCCTCCATGTGGTTTATGGTATGATTTTCCGCCTTGGTAAGGGTGATTAAACGTACCTCCTTTAGGTACTCCCCAGGGTTGTGAAATGTTTTCGACAAAAGGGGGTTGGCCCCCTACCATAGGTTGTGTGATAACTGTGGTTTGACCAATAAAAGGGGGTTGTACCCCGACAGGTGTGTGCAAGGGTGGATATCCCCTAGGAGGGACAAACCCACTAGATGATGGTTCCCCCCAGTCGGGATTTGTCCCGCAGTTGATTGTGTGTGTATGGAAATGGTTTGCATTCTCTGATGTAAAGGTGTTCCAACAAAATTCTGTGGAACATAGGGAGCTGTAGTGTGAAAAGGTGCAGTGGTGGGAGTAACAGTCAGATTATCTTGTGCATGATTAGGTTTTACGACTCCAACATTAAGTTGGATTTGTGCTTACGTAGTAGTATGATTGACTACTTGTTCGATGGGATGATCAATAGTCTGATCGAACGGTCCCGCCTCAACAGTAGCAGAGGCAAGAGGGTCATGAGGATCAAGAGGTGGTCAACTAAAGTTAAAATGTTCATAAAGATCACGTCCCGATGGAGTCCTCCATATGGAACGAACACGTTTTTGTTGTGGATTTACCATGCCAACAGATCGAACATGAGTTATGTACTCATCATAATCATGTTGTGTGTCTTCCATCTGTGTTTCAGTATGTGGCCTCAATGACAAACGTTGAACTTCCTCTTCTATTATGTCACCGAATGAGTCCAATCGAACAAGAAGTGGCTCGAGAGGATATTCTGACACAGGGATAGTATGAGGAATGGAATCCTCAACCGTAACAAAGGCGCTTTCAGGATTTTCTAACAAAGAAGTAGCAGTGCTCCCAACATCAAAGCGATTTTCTGCCTCTTCACAGTAAATGTCTTTGGGTGAATTAGGAGGTAAGGGTTCATATCCTTCCAGGGAAACCCTTGCATCCTACGTGATCTACGAAGACCTTTATCGTCTATAGTCTCAATCTTGAAAAATTATTAAATAAACCAACAACACACGCTAAAAAATCTAGAAGAACCAACAAGCAAACAAAACCTTCTCTCAATAACTGTAATGGTTGGTGATGAAATCCAACATCGAGTGATCAAATTGAGAAGGGGCTAGGATATGAGTGAGTGGAAAAATTATGTTGGTGACATGCTTAACAGAATTACGCCTTGGTTCAAGCTTCCACACAATAATCATGGATTTACCCTCCAAGGAGCTCGAGTGAGTTTGACCAATGTATGTTCCAGGTACAACGAATACTTCCCTTCACCATCATGTGTGAAGACCCTAAAGATTATGGCTACTAAGGACACCAAATCATAGTCAGCCTATGGGTGGGTACAATCGACAGTCCAGTCCGAACGTATGGGCAGTATAACAAGTCTGAAATTCTTCGAGAGAACTGAGGACAAGTGGACCGGTAGAACTCCAGAGGACCTCGAACGAATTTGGAATTCACGAAGCACCGAGACCAAATGAAGACAGTTGGACCTCAAGAAGAACCCCCAATATACGATCTTACTACTACGAATGGTTAAACCTCAGAGGGATAATCTCCATGGCTCTCCCGAACACAACCTTGTGTGTAACCCCTATGTGAGAGGGGGATCCCAGCTATGCTTATACGAAAATTGGATTTACTCTCCCTATCGCAATATGGTAAGATTTTTTTGAATTCTTTGGAGAGTTGTACTCACAGCCTAATCCAAAGCACTAATCCTAGTCTAATGTTGGTGGAAGAATCTAAAAATAAAAAGTTTCTAGATCGATTTTAATTAGCGTTGATTTTAGTGGTTGTTCTTTACTCAGAGGTGAATGAGAGTGAAACTAATGATGTCACGAATTGAATCCCAAAGAAGCAAAATAAAAATGATAAGAAAAAAATTCTTTCGATGAACATCTATATACGGGAAGGAGAAGAGTTTTCTTTCTTTCACTATCAAACAAAAAAATGCAGAAATTTCATGCAACTGCTTTCAACAAGAATCCAATTCAATGCTTAATTATTGACAAATTGTTTCTAATATCCAAAAACCAATCATAAAAAAGTATCTTTTCGTTTGAAGCTGAATATAAATTGATTTAACTTAATGCTTCTTATGTCAATAACAAGATTTCACTATGTGGTTTTTATACAATTGGAAGCAAGTACCATGCAAAACAAAAGGACAATCTCACAACAATCAAATAAGAAGTAAAAACAAATCCCAACTTTTCAAAAAGAAATCCAAAATAAAAAATCTCACTCAAGAAATTTTCTTGGACAGATACAAAGATCAAAGACCAATTAGAACAGTACAAAGATCTATAAGTTCCTTGTAATAACCTTCAAACGATTAGACGAACGAGAAAGTGTAAAAAATGAACCCGAAATCTTGAAGAGAAAGAGTGATTTCATAACAAGGAAATACTTAAAAAAAAGAAAATATTCAAACAAAAAAAAAATTCTTAACAAGAAACATGTTGCATGCTTTACAGAAGACACAAGCTGACAGAACAAGTCCTGAGCTGAAAGAAAAACCCAAAAAATGACACCCAACACAAGAGTATTCAACAATTTTTCAAAAGGGAGAAAAATCGGTGCTCTGGTTGTATCACTACCAGAGAGCTACAATACTCCCTAAATCACTGCAGGGGAGTGTTGATACTGAAATCAATGCTCTGGCTATAAAGGAACATGGCACAAGTTTCTAAGAATGAAAAAGAATCAACCTAGAAAATAAAAAATCAGGAAGGCTTGATCATCAGTTTGTGTGATATGACTTCAAGACTAACAATAGATGTATCAAAGAGAAAAATACAGTGAGAAAGATCTAAAGACGAGCAAAAGCTAAGACACAAGCAAGGAAAGAAACCGAAACTGAAATCTTTGATCCCTAGTATGGTCGCCAATTTTTGTTGTAGGAAAATTCTCCTACGGACAGGCGAATGTCCTCTTGGATCCTAGACCCCTATGATCAAGACAAAAAAATGCTAACATTGAACACTGGCATTCCTTTAAATGTAGCTAAACTAGTCAAAGGAAAAAGAGGAAGAAAGCATGATGTACCTTTTTCTGAAGCTTGTCCTTGTTTGGTCTAGGATGTACTTGATCTTTAGGCCCTTTAATTTGTTATGCAATTCAATAGACAACAAAGACAATGTATGCTTCCTATTCTACCAAGATTAGTTTAAAATAGATTTATCAAGAAGAGACAAGCCTATGCAATCATACAAAAACTTGAAAGAAATAGGCCAAGCATATATTAATGAGAACATAACAAATTACTTACAATATGTAGATGCAGATGTAGATGCAACAACCTCACCAAGTCCTCCTTGTCCAACCCCTTGCTCGAAAGATCCACAGTCAGAATGACAATACTTTTCACTGATATTCTCCTCCTTTTCACCATGAGAATGCCTCCTTTTATAGGCTTTGGGAGGCTCAACCACCTTAGTTATCTTTGGAATAAGCTGAGGATATGACTCCATCAGTTGTGGTATCCCCCTTAGATACAACCTAAAGCTTGGATTCGAGCCAAACCAACTTGGATCATTTCTAGCTGTCCTTAGAGATAAGGGGGATTTATTCCCAAGAATATCTCAACCAATCAACACTCCCTCAAAGCTAGCAACAAAGTGCTATAACACTCCTTGCTAAGTGTACAAGGAGTGCTAGCGCTCCCTACAAGTGAGCAGAGGAGGAATGATCTCCAAAAATTTGTTTAAGATGATAATTTCCCAAGGAAAAATAATGTGTGAGCTTTCCAAATGACCTGTTTTCCTTTTCTAACATGTCTTAGAGGGTGTATCAAGTTTTCTTGTGGTGTCGTTTGCAATGCGACACATGCAAGACAAAAATATGATATTTGTGACACTTACGATAATGATAATGGGACATTATCGAAGTGAGGAGTTTTGATGTGTAACAATTGGATAGGATGATGTTCCAAATCCAGGACATACAAAATAGAGAATGGTTCATCGTTTTGTTACTCCCCCATATCCGAGCCCCGCTCACCCAACAACAGATGATGACTCAGGCATAGGCAGTCAAAATTGCAATGTTCTTGGAAGCTACACCTAGAGGCACAGAGACATCAGCCAATTTGGTGTAGGTTCAGTCTCAATTGGCCAACCTAAAAATATAGCTGCAAGATATGGAAAAGACTAAAGTCATGTGTGAGAGCGTATGGTGTACTACATGTTGTTATGAGGGGCACTACCGAGACGAGTGTTTGATCCTTCAAAATTATGTGGTGACAGGCGTGTCGAGTCCATTTCCATATGCACAGTCAGAATAGTGCGTGATATGTAGATAGTGGAGCCATGTTCCACCCCACTGTCCCACATTGCAGAAATACCATGCAATGAATCAAACCCCATTCTATGAGTTCTGTAAATTTGTCGACCATGATGTCAATAACTGTCGCTCCCTCTAGTTAATGAAAGATAACACCCGTGATGCATTTTGGTTACAAGAGGAGTAGAAAGGTGGTGAGTGCTGTGGCACAGATAGAGGCAGATACCAAGGAGGAACTCGAGAATGATATGGGCATGGTCGTGGTTGCAAATGTTGTGGAGGAGGAGGTATAGCCCCCACATGTTTTAGTTGTGGTTAGATTGGTCATGTCTCACAATTTTGCACCAATATGCACATGATTTGTACCTATTTTTATAGTCTTGAACATGAAATTGAGGATTGTCCTGACTTACTAAATAAGTGGGAGGATAAGAAGACCAACTATAACACGGTGCATGTCGAGCCATACAAAAACAATAATAAGAATGATGAGGTTGACGTTTGGGTAGTAACCCGTCGAGGGGCAGACTTCAAGCATGGTGAAGGCTTGGGTCAAAAAATGAAAATAAAGACTAGGAAGACACCTCATCCCCCTCCAAAGTTTGATGTTGCTCAACATAAGAAGTTTCTGTGTGATGCACAAGGAGAACTCGAAGAGGAAAGAGTGTGTGAGGAGTTGCAATGCATGACTCAGAGGTCTCTTGAAGAGGCACCGATCCACAAGAAAGTGTAGAGGGTGACACAAAGGTAGCTAGAAGAAGCTTGTATCTGCGAAGAGGTGCAATAGGAAACACAAAGGTCCCTGTACAAAGCTCACATGTGTGAGAAATTACAACATGTGACACAAAGATATTTCATGGAGGCTAGTGTGCATGACGAAATACAACACGCGACCCAAATATCGATAGAGGAAGCACGTAGATAGACTACGCTACAATGCACTGAGAAAAAAACATACGAAGAACAAGGCAACGAGGATTTGCAATGCACAACATGTGTAGAATCCTTGTGCGACTTAGGTTGCATGGAAGAATTTGAAGATAAAGTCAATACCTTCTTACACTACTTTTCACGATTGCTTAAATATCCAAAAGTTGCAAGTAAGTTGACCCAGATGTTAGCTACTTTCATGAAAGAACAAGGAGATGAGACCACCATATCTACTCTGCTACCAGAAAGGGATGTATTTCAAGTTAGTAAGAAAAAGTGCACTGATTAAGAATTTAAGATGACTACAGAGCTTGGTGGGTACAACATGGATGGAGTCATGTTTGATATGGGATCCGACATGAACATTTTTCCCAAGAAATATTGGGAAGTGATGGGTAAGCCTAAGTTGGTTTGGTTGCCCATCCAACTTTGATTGACCAATAAATATAAGATATACCCCATAGGCTAGCTGGAGCAAGTAGAAGTGAAAACCAAAGTGAAAGAAAAGACTGACTTCAAATTCATCGAGATCATGGATGAGTGTAATCCATTTCTTGCATTACTAGGGATTGACCGAGCCTTTGAAAATAATTCGGTGTTAAATTTGAAGAAGAGACTGATGTCCTTTGAAATTGACACCCTGCACATGGTTGCGCCACTAGATCCATATGAGGGTGACCAATATAATGAGCCTATGGATGAGGATTCACAAAGCTCGATCATTAAAAATATTTAAAAAATCATGAGACGCAGGGAGGAATACATAAACCCCACCGTACATTTATTGTAAGGATGCCATGGAGAGGTGGAAAAAAAAGCTCTACAAAGTTTCCATGCGAATATGTGTAAGAATAATAAGAGAAGTGCGATGGATCGGGTTGGGCCTTTGACAATATTGTGATTTTAAATTTGAAGAAGAGGTTGATGTTCTTTGAAACTAATACCCTACGCGTGGTTACACCACTAGATCCATATGAGGAAAATTGATACAATGAGCTTGTGGATGAGGATGCATGAAGATCGGTCATTGAAAATATTTACAAAATTACGAGATGCAGGGATGACTACATAAACCCCACCATAGATGGTGATTTAAACTAGAGAAGTTTCAAATCTTATGACATGGATTATAAGGATTCCATGGAGAGACGGAAAAACAATCTCTACAAAGTTTCCATGTGCAAATGCACAAGAATAACAAGAACAATGCGATGGATCGGGTTTGAGTTGTATGATGCCTCATGTTTTGATGGGATAGGGCTCGTGGAGACCTTCCTTACACAGATGGAGAAATTTTTTCCCACAGAGTAAAGACTTCATTTCATGGATGTAGTGGTTCGAGGGACCCTTGAATGGTGGTGTGTGATCCACCAACCAAATATTCAAAGCTAAGTGAAGGTAGCCAAGTTCATAAAAGTTTGATTCCAGCCTATCGTTGACTTCGAGCTAACCAACCAATATAAGAGCACCGAGGACCCTCAGGAAAAAAATTCATTCAGTGAACGACACTGGATCTCTAAGAAAATCCCTCGAGCGCAACAAGTCCATCATTTTGTCCACACAATGGATATGATCCATAGAAGCTGGTACATTCAGGAGGAACTCAAGACATAAACAATTGAGTGGACCCATATGAGTTCCCGGTTTACTTCAACCTTTCATTTCACCACTGAAGATTCAACTCATAGATAGGTGCTATGTTGGATTAAGGACTTCATTTTCCATCGGTATCTAAACGACACCACCCCTAGGGTGATCTTCTCATACCATTAGCCGGTGGAAAAACTGAAAGAAGCAGTACATTGTTTTGATGTGGACAATATTCATGATGAGGACCCCCACGACATCCAGATCATAGAGTCATAAGGAGAACACACACTAGAGGGAAAGGAAACATTGACAACCACACTAGACTATAATGGCCCAATAAAACCAAGAGAGACAATATTGACACAAAAGAAGCACCCAAGATGGGAATTATTGGAGATTATTGGGATAAAGAGATGGTCACTTAGGTTGTTGACCTCCTTAAAGAATATGAGGATTTTTTTGCTCAAATATTTTCTGAGACGAAGGACATTGTAGGATCATTGGAATCTATGAATATCCAACTCAAACCCGATGTCAAACCCTTAAATCCTAAGTACAAAAAAAATGTGCGCAAAAAACTAGACCAAAGTTTGGATGTCAGGATCATAGTCCATGTGGAGGAATCTAATTGGATTATCCCTATGGTTGTGCAGCCTTAGAAAACTAGGGAAATTCACATATGTGTCGATTTGAGGAGTCTGAACATAGCTTGTGTCCATGACCCTTTCCCGACACCCTTCATAGACGAGGTGTTGGAAAATGTTCGTGGTTGGGAGGCCTACCCATTCACGAATGACTTCTCAAGTTATCATCAAGTCTGAATCATAAAGGAATATCGAGATAAAACCACCTTTGTGCCTGAATGGTGGTCATTTGCATGCACATTCATTCCATTTGGATTAAAAAATGACCCTGCAGTGTTTTCACAGATAGTGGTCGTGACCTTAAAGGAATTTATCCACAAGTTCCTTGAAGTATACTTGGATGATTTGACTATGTTCAGTTTGTTAAAAGAACACATGCAATCTCTTCGATTAATGTTAGATCGATGCTACACATATCTTTGAATTTGAATAAATGCATCTTTTGTACACCCTTTGTTATATTGCAGGGCCACGTTGTGTGCAAATACAACTTACTAGTGGACCCAACTAAGATTTCCACCATCTTGGATATGGTGGCAGCCACTTGAGTTTGAGAAATGCACACAACATTGGGACATACATGATACTACCAACATTTCATCCAAAATTATGCTCAGATTGCAGCTCCATTGTAAAGGTTATTGTGGAAGGATATTAAACATGAATAGACAATGAAATGCCAACAATCCCTTCGATACCCGAAGAGAAAAAATGTTTATGAAAACCATTTTTATTTTCCCTGATTGTTCAAATCTCTTCCATGTCCATGTCGATGATTTGTCCATTACATTGGGAATTGTTCTGGCACAACCAAGGGAGGGAAATATTGATCATCCAATTTAATTTTCCACTTGAAAGTTTTCTGATGCCAAAAAAAATTATACTACAACCAAGCATGAGGGCCTAGCCATGGTATATGCCTTGCAAAATTTCTGCCACTACTTGCTTGGTCTGCTTTCAAATTCTTCACTAATCAATCCTCCTTCAAGTATTTGGTCAACAAACCAGTGTTGGGTGGCCGAATCTTTCGGTGGTTGCTGATGTTTCAAGAATTTGACTTCAAAGTTGTTGTTAAGTCGGGAAAACACAATGTTGGACCATATCATCTATTGTGGATTTAGATTGGGGAAGCTGCTATGAACCTCGATGATGAACTCCCAGATGCAAAAATCTTCCAAGTCGAAGTTGTACCTGATCAATTGGATGAAATATGAAAATTCCTTATCACTCGCTAGACTCCTACAAAATATACTCCTACACAAGATAGGAAATTGGTTACCCTTAGTGCTTATTATTAGTTGATTGCTAGACAATTGTATAAGTTAGAATCCTACATCATTGTGCTATAGAACACTAACGAGACTCCATCCTATGCGAGGTACATGAAGGTATTGTTGGAGGCCACAATGTTGATAAGGCTACCACGTGCAAGGCTTTGGTGGCCCTCTTTCTTCATAGACTCTAAAGAATATTGCAAATGATGTGACGTATGTTAATGTGTGGGAAATCCCTGCTACAAATATGAGCTCCTTCTGTTCCTCATGACTGCACTTGATCCCTTTGACAAATAGGAAATAATTTTTTGGGGGCCCATCAATCCTCCCACACATCACATGGTGGTGTGCTACATCAATACTGCAACTGAATACCTCACCAGGTGGGCTGAGGCAACACCAGTCAAGGTTTGTACATCAAAAAGAATAGTGCACTTTATCTTTGAGAATATCATCACCCGATTCGAATGTCCAAAGGTTTTGATGAGTGACCAAGGGTCACATTGTTTGAATGAAACCATTCAATAACATACCTAGGAATTCATGATCCATCATTAGAAGAGCACCCCTTATCACCCTCAAGCCAACGATATAGTGGAAGCTTTCAACAAATTTTGGAACATGCTCTAACAAATGTTTGCAATGTGTAATCTGATAACTAGGACCAGTGCATCCCCACAGTCTTATAGGATTATTGAACCACATGAAAAAGGATGATGAATCACACACCATTATGAATGATCTATGGAAAAGAAGTGGTCATGCTGCTAGAATTTGTCATTCCGAGCCTCTGGGTCACCCTCACCACCCAAATGACCGATGATTAGTCCCTTCAAAACTGATTAGATGAACTAATGGAACTAGAAGAAGATCACATGATGGACGATTTCATTCAAGTTGTTAAGAAATACCAATAGAAGGTATGGCATGATGAGAAAATCAGCTAGAAAATTCTTTAGCCTGGTTGTTTGGTATTATTATAAAACAACAAATATTTACACCATCTAGGAAATCTCCACATGCGATGGTTGGGTGCTTTTTGACCAGTGTACATTAGTGAAGTAGGAGATACCACATTGGAAGTCCTACAAGGTCAGCCACTCAAGGGACTCATTAATGAAAGGAGGTTGAAGGTTTATTATGGCCCGTAGTGGGATGCATCCATTTACTTTTCTAGTTTAAAGTTTTGAAAAGAGGTAGAATAGATTTAGTACAGGGTGTACAATAGGTAGTATCTATCATAGTCAACATAAATTACATTTTTGAAAAACATAGCCTTCACATCAGGAAAGCAGATGGACATGTGTGAGTGACAGTTTGAGCAGGTTTCAATATCTCCAAATCTAGCTGCCGCTCTAACATTTCTATTGGGTACAAGTCTAGTCTGACAACTCATGAGGGTCTTTTGAGAGTGTGCTAGTGATTCAATGCATTGAAACGGAAAAGTAATCCAAGTTGGGAATTTCACCCATGCCATGAGTATGTAGTCTGTTCTTCCACCCCTCTCCCCAAGAAGCATCTTCAATATGGTGGATATGGTCTATCGATCTCCCTGGGAGTGAAATTTCACCACCACTTTCTACTTTTTCTCCAAGCTACCCCCTCTTCAAACATTCTTCCTTTCCTTCTCCCTATTCCCCACCCTCTTCTCTCTATATATATCATTCCTTTGATTCTCTGTCTGGAGAAGTTTTCCACATCCCTTGCCTTTCTCTAGGATTCTTTAATCCCTTGTCATGATGCAACCTAGCAGATAGTCCATACATTGTTATTTCCAGTTCACCTGAGAAATTTCAGTATTGGATCTTTCATGTTTATGCCAACTATATGGATATTACCAACTAATTAGTCACGTTCCATCCTCTTTCTTTCTTGCCCAGTATCAACTTTTCCCACCACAACTCCCTAAACTTGGTCTCGTACTCGCATAAATAGTTGCCATGCATCATCCACTTTTCCAATAGGAAGGAGCTCCCTTTAATGGCTCTCCAACAGACCTTCTTTTAGCCATCATCATGGGCCCTCCTCCAATATCAGTGAGGCCAGATGAATGCCATCCATCCAACCTTGTTGCTACTACCCCTTTCTCACATCTAGCCAGGGAACCTCAATCCTCCAGAAGAGGAACACTCATAGCTCTCTTCTCGGCTTGGTGCAAACAAAAAAAATAGATAAGCAAAGAATGATTCTCTCTCTTAAGGAACCCTCACTTCTCTTCCACAGTTGGGGGGAGATGGGTAACTTTAAATAACTCCCTCATACACCTCCACAAACACCAGTGAAGGTCCTGGACCAAATAACTGGCTGCAATCACGACTTCCTTAAAATAAAGATGAGTAGATCTCACTCCACCTGTCCTCCTTTGAAACTTCAGTAGTTGGCTCGAGGACGAGCCAAATAATAGTGTTGGGGGCCTATTGGCACCCAAAGTTTTGGGTTTAATTTTGTGCATGCACACAAATGGAGTTGTGCACACTCATTCCATAGTTTTGTGTGTGCCTAAGGAAATGCACGAGGAATGATGTAGAGTGCACACCAGACTAAGTTTTGTTAGTTTCACGCCAAGCTTAAAGAGTACCAAGTATGCATCGGTTTGAGTTTTGTTAGTTGCACCGGAAAACAAGAAGATGCCCATTGGAATCAGGAGATGAATCATTGAGAAATCTCCCTAAATGATTACTACCAACAACATACAAAGATGTGGGACAACTAGAGAACGAGCTAGCCATGCAGCTAAGATTTCCTTTGATGCAGGAAGTCTATGTGGAGCACTGGCAGGCACCGGAAGAGTGTGAATCAATTTTATCATACAAATGAGTGGAGCAGAACAAAAAGAGACAACACTCCCCAACAGAGAAAGCTATAAAATAAAGTTCTAACATAAAAAATAGAGTTAGAGTTTTTAGTGAGATTAGATAGATAGTTGGTGACAATGGTGAGACATTGAGAACACTGAGCCTTCAATATCGAGCTCACTATGATACTATTGTATTGTTATAATTCTTTGAATATAGTTCTGTGTCTATTATATGTTTGAGTTTTGAGCAAGGGAGCATTGCACAACATGTTGTAATTATGAGGTTATATATATAAAAGATACGAAGTTCCATGGTTTTCATATGTATCTGTCCTACACGATGTATATCTCTGATGTGATGGAATGCTTCCAGTAATAAATATATGATAGCTCTGATCCATTATGTGTCTGTTATGTATGAGTTGAATATGTGTGTGTGTGTGTTGGTTTAATTCTTAGTCCTAATATTTTATCAGAAAAGAGCTACATGGATGCCAATCATAGTGACTTGTCATGTGTTTAAGCCTTCATCCGTGTCACAATACCTTATGGTCTTTGCGATCCTATCTGTATCTCAGGTGAGACCTTCCTCAACCTTGGTCGATGATTGAAATGTCAGTACTTTGGGGTTTTTGTTGGACAACTCTAAACGAACCCTGGGTTTAAAACTTCCCAACGTTAAGAAGGTCGAGACAAGTACAAGAGTGAACCAAAAGCACCCAACAAAAATTTCCAATGATGCATATCACCTCAAGGGATGTGTAAAAGGTGGGTAAAGGAAATCGTTCTAAATGGTATAACCACAAATATGGAAAGGGGTACCATTTCCATGAGTAAGAGCCTATGCATTAGAACTCTATTTTTCAAAATGTATCACATACATTTTGGGCATCTCAAACAAGCCAACAAAGTCCAAAATTAACTATGAGGTGAAGCATCATAAGATTTTAAAAGAATAATTATTTAACTGATCATAATGCTACTATAATTTTGTAAATTTTCTAAAATTATTGATATTTCATTGTTATTTGAGTGAAGAGGTTTCTCATAAAACCCCCCTAAATACATTCCAACACATCTTTTATACTATGTGGAACTGTTTCGACACTCTTCTGAATACATGCTTAAAAATATATTTTTAATATTTTATACATTATGATGTTATAATCTTGACTATTATGTTGTTACACTAATATAATGTCTCTTAGATAAGTTGTATTTTTTTTATGATATTAACTATCACATGTGTATCTCTTATACCATGCCATTATAATGTTTGTTGCATTTATACCATGCCATTATAATGTTTGTTGCATGAATTGGATTTTTTTTTAATGTCTGATGCAAAAACAAATTATAAAATGAAAGAAACAATCATACTTTTCATCTATTAGAAACCAATAGTAATATTTTTGGGCTTTTGGAAAATTAAAAAAAACATCTACATTGTCAGGGTAGAAATAATAAACCATCAACATCAAGTTTTTCTATTAAATTAATACGATGTTTGTAAATCCAACCATTTATTCATCAAGAAGAAGTTGATGTCTCTTAGTTACCATGGTAGAAATAGTGAAATAACATGTTTCTCTATTAAATGATCCAGTGTTATTAAGATTTTATAAATCCAACGTTATATTCAAATGACAATCCAATGGTTATGCTTTTTAACTCTACCAAAAAGTACTTTGATTGTTATGCCTTGCATTATGGTTCTCTTTTATGTTTGGTGTGCTTTATTTTAAACAATGCTTTTGTTTATCTTTTTCTATTTTTCTATATAAAAAATTTGCAATGTTTTATTTTACTAATTTTATAAAAATGTTTCACTCCACTATTAAAAGTATTACAGGTTAAACATTTTACTAATTTTATAAAAATGTTTCACTCCACTATTAAAAGTATTACATGTTTCTCTCTTAATTCTAAAAAGAGGATAACGTTTCATCCTTTTACTATTTTAATGTTTCAACGAATTATTAAAAGTATTACATGTTTCTCTATTTTGAATGAGATTATATGGATCGGGGGCGACTTATCAGGTGATCTCTCGACAAAAAAATGTATATGCGCCATTATTTTCTACTCTAAATCAGCATAGGATGGCGTAATCAATTGTGGAAGTAGAATATCTAATAGAAAATAAAAAAAATTCTGTGGCTGGCAGCGAATAACAAAATTATGACCTGGAATAATCTTCAACTCAGAGGATGGAAGAGACTGGGGCACTGCCAATTATGAAAAAAGGATAGTGAAGACAATGCGCTTCTATTTATACTTTGTCCATTTACTAAATTAATTTGGTTAAAAATAAAATATATCAAAAAGATTACTCAGGATTGGAGAGGAATTGACTTAGATGAATGTCTATCCAATTGGACAGTGGATAAAAGTGCTTCTCTCAGACTTGCGGCTTATATTTGTTGGTTTATATGGTTAGAAAGAAACACAACAATATTTGAAGGAAACGATCTTTTAGTTACTTTGGTGGTTATAAAGACTCTTGGCAACTATCAAAGACCGGTGGTCAAAATGATTAAAACTCCTTCACGCTCATGTTGGATAGAAGACACACTTGAGTTCCCAATGGCATGTTTTGATGGAGCGGCCTAAACAGATGGGTGTTGTAGTAGAGCGGGGGGTATCATAAAACTCTCATAATCAACAATATATAAGTGGTTGTTAAACTGTGGGGAGGGAACAAATACAAAGGTTGAACTTATGGGCGTGTGGGCAATGCTTTTCATAGCTAATCATTTGTTCATTTATAAGCTACATATTCTAGGAGATTCCAAAGTCATCATAAACTGGTTAAATAACAAGGGTAATCTTTGTGTAAGCTCAGAAGGTTGGAAACAAAGAATCAGTTTGTTAAGAATGAAGTTTATGGCTACCAACTATTATCATATTTATCGTGAATATAACAAGGAAGCTGATGAGCAATCCAAAAACGCTCTTCTCGAACCGGAAGGTTATATCGTGCTTCACAAATGGACTAGCGGTTTGGAGGGCCAAAGGAGCATCATCAACATCTTTTAGCGGCTGCCTTCATTTGCTCTACTTTTTGAAAGTGTCTTCTCAGTTTTTGTGAATCTTGTTGGTCATTGTATCTGGATATTGATTATCTGTGGTGGCTCGGATTGCATGGAATCCGTTTTTTTGATGTATGTGTTGGAGACTTAGTGTCCAATATGGAACTTCTCCTTGAAAACCTTTTGATTGTATATTTCTCTGATTTTTGCTAAGATCTCAGCTATATGCTTTGACTATAAATAACACCCAGACTTGTGGATGTAAAAAATTATATTTTCTTAATATAATTGTGCTAATTTTCTATTGAAAAAATTCTTAAAAAAGTATAATATTTCATCATTTTACTATTTTCAGAGAATATATCAATTTATTACTTCTATTAAATCATCCTCTAAAAAATATACCTACTTGAAAAATAGTCTTGGGACAAAGCCAATGATTTTTAATGCTATATTTTTCCATTAAATCATTTTCAACATTCGACCAACAACAAATTCTCTTTTATATCATTCGTTGTAACATTAAGAAATTACTTAATTACTTGGCAGTTTAGGACTTACTTAAACAACAAAAGATCATATTAAATCAAATCTCCAAATAAATCCCTTCCATGACGTGTCTATATTTTTCCTTTTGATTTATAATCTATAGTTTATTCATATTAATAGACATGGGTACACTTACTTTGTATTCATATCATTTCAATGGTTTTTTAGGCAATCTTAATCTCTTTCGTTCTTGTCTTAATGATCATCCATGTATCGTTTCTTAAATACAATGAATCATCAAGCCTATGACAACAAGTGATGCATCTTCTTAGATATTCATTTAGTTGCAAACTCATACTCTAAACTCATGCCCATGGACTTTTTTTTAAAGGAAACCATAATACTTGGTGGTCTTGGACTTCTCAAAGTAATAAGTTAAAAGTTTCATATGACATTTTTTTTTTATTGAAACAATGTTTAATTATCCAATAAATAATAAGTTTATAAGTAATATGCAACACAATTGTCAATTTTCATTAGGATGATTGGTTTCGAAGGGTTTCGTTTGTAGGGCGATCCAAAGTTGAAATTTGTCGTGGTCGTGAGGAGACACCTAAAAAATCTAGCAATCTAAGGATTGGTGTAGCCTAAGCTAGGCGTGATTCCTGGATGATTTTAACAACTTAAATACCCTTAGGTCAATGTTTTTTAACCAAAAACTAGTCCTGCAAATCATAGACATGCTAGGAAACAAAAAAAATACGCAACACAATTATATTAAATGAAAAATACTTTTTTTTTTTTCTAATGTGGTGCCATAATAACACTTACTTAATGTAAATATGAAATATACATAACATCAACACTTGATAACAATACAAACATCAATAATATCAAAATTAATTTGTTATTTTCATAATTTATCCATTTTTATTTATTTGTGTAATCTAAACATCCATTAAAATGGAAGTGATTGCAATCATTATATTATATGTAAACAACATAGAAATCAACTGTAGCAACAACCACCTTATATTCCATTTAAGGGAATCAAAGTACATGAAGAAAAAACAATATAATCTATAGAGGGAAATAACGTTGACATTAGTAATTAGTAGGTTTAAGGGAGCCGATGTCTAGGACATCTCCTTCAATGTGTTTTGAGAAGAAATATTTGATTGGGCTACTTAGTTTGTATACCATGTCTCATATACTTTGCAACTTTGGAAAGAATCACAACCATGCATGTGCTTGTTATTCGGCAAACCCTTTGAAACATGTTTCAATAAAGCTCACGAGGCAGTTATAATAATATCCACTTCCCTTTCCATAATCCTTAAAGAATGGATTACACAAGTTGAAATATCCCATAAACACTTCATTATCATTTTGCATTGACTTCTAATTTAAACACAATTTTATTTGTGCTATATAATTTTCTAGATAAAAACTATGTAAAAGGTTACAAAAGTTCCAATAATTTGACTGGACACTCCACTCATCATCAGGGACATAAGAAGCTCGTATGTTAGAAAATAGTGTGTCGAGATTCATATTTATAGAATAAGAGTGGTAACTGAGTGAAAGAGTGAGGGTAAGCAATAAAAAGAATAAAATGGGGAAGCAAGCATTGAGGTTAGGATAAAGTAAATGGAGGATTGCGAAATATTATATAAAGGAGTTGATGAGAAAGACTTAAAAATAGAATGAATAAGGTAATAAAGATAATCGTTGAGATTAGTTGAAAAATAAGAATGAGAATAAAAGAATATTAAATAATTAGAAAAAGTTGTAAAGGTAAAAAATTAAAAATAGTCATACAGGTAATAAATTAAAAAAGGGGCCTGCAGGGGCGTAGACAGATTAGCAAGTGCCGTGTAAATGGAAGGAAATTTGTAAATGAAGTCTCATGTTCGATTCTCACTCCGATTTACTTGTGTGGAATTCTTGCGGGCTGGGTGGTTGCACCTGGGGTTATAGTGGTAGCTGACGGGGATCGACCCCGTGTCACACGAGTACGAGAACCGTGCGTTGCCGATTCCCCCAATACCAAAAAAAAAGGGGGGGGGGTAATATTTTCATGGAAAATTTCGAATATTTATCCTTACACAACTTTCATATCAAACCTTAATGTTGGTTTCGATTTTTAGATGACACATTTGTCATCTGGCCTCATGGCCATACCAACTTGATCTCTTTTTTCAACCTTAATAGTCTTCTCCCCCACTTCCAATTCACTATGGAAACCCAAAAGGACTAATCTATCCCCTTCTTCGATGTCCCCATCTCTCATATTCATGATGGCTCCCTCTCCCACCAAGTCTATAGGAAGAAAAATCACACCTATAGATACCTTAATGCTAGTTCTCACCATCATCCAGAGCAAAAATCCAATGTCCTAAAAAATTTGGTTACTTGGGCCATCCACATTTCTTCACCTCAATTCCTCGCAAAGGAAGAGACTCACCCAACCAAACCCCTTTGTCCAATGGTTACTCTCTCTCTCAAATAAATAGAGCTTTTTGTTCTTCCAGCGACCCTAAACCAATAAATACCTCTCTCTCTTCCCCTCTATGTGCTCTCATCTCCCTGCCTTATATCCATGACACCACTAATCATATCTCAAATATCTTAGCTAAGAAGAGTATTAAAGCCATTTTCAAACCCTACAACCCTCAAACAACTTTTCAGAACTGCTAAAGATACGTCTAACCCGATACGTGGCAGAAAAGTTTACCAAATTCCTTGTTCTTGTGGGAAATCCTACTTCGATGAAACTGGTAGAACCTTTAAAGATTATCTTAAAGAGCATATACCTAATACCACCTATAAACGAATCTCCAAATCAACTATCTTTGAACACTCTTTTAATTCCAAGCACCTCATTTTCTTTGACCAAACACAAATTTTAGACTCCTCCCCTCATTACTCCTCCCTTCTCATAATGGAAGCCCTCGAAATTGAAAAACATCCTAATAACTTTAATCGTGAATATGGCTACAAACTAACCCATTCCTGGAAGCTAGTTCATCAACTTGAACAATAGGCTTCTCCCCTTTTATATCTTAGCTCCTAGTCGCTTCCAACCTTCCCCTCCTCCTCTTATTCGGTTTCTTCTCCTTGCCTCTTACTATACCCCTCTTTACATCATTTCTCCTCTTTCCTTTGAAATATTTTTATCTTTTAACCTACCACCTTGTTTTGATTTATTCCTCATTTAATGAATTCCCTGATGTGGATTAGTATCTTTCTTAAATTACTTCATATCTTTTAATTTGAATTTTTTTCTTATTATTTATTACAATTCTCACACCTAAAAACATCCCCTTACCTGCCCCACTTTAATTTATTACCTATACAACTATTTTTAATTTATTACCATTACAATTTTTTTTTTTAATTATTTAATATTCTTTTATTCTCATTCTTATTTTTCAACTAGTCTCAACGATTACCTTTATTACCTTATTCATTATATTTTTAAGTCTTTCTCATCACATCTATACAATATTTCACAATCTTTTGTTTACTTTATCCTATCCTCAATGACTACTTCCCTATTCTATTAATTTTATTGGTTACCCTCACTCTTTCACTCAACGATCACTTACCACTCTTATTCTATAAATATGAAACACATCACACTCTTTTCCAACACATGAGCTTTTTATGTCCCTGATGATGGGTGGAGTATTCACTTGAAACATTGGATGTTTCAAAACCTTTTACATAGTTTTTATCCAAACAATTCTCTAGCATTATGATTAACTATGAAAACTTACATATTTAGATACTTTTATTTCTTTTAATATAATTACAATGATTAACACACTTGTTGAAATTGTCAAATTTCCCACTACTTGGTATGGTTTTCTTGGTCATTCTCATCACTAAAAGGGGTGATTTTATACTCACCTCCAAAAGTGGCGTAGTCATGTAATAATGTTGATGACTATACATAGTCAATGGATAATATGGAAGATACTACATATTCATGTAATAATTCCAAAGTTACTACAAGAGCTAGGATTGGCACACCAAGAGGAATATAAGTGGATACATTTTTAATGTACATATATTCCTTCACAACATGTTTGGATAGATTTACCCTCTTCGGTATGGGCATTGGAAACAAGTCATCTTCAATCAAGGATTAGATACAATGTAGAGTGCATCTAGTGGTATATTTTGTGATTTGATGCTTGTAGTATCCAAGTAGGTAGGTTCATAAAGAGCGCCAATGTTTGGGATGTTAAGTAGTCTCTCACATGTAGTATTACATATGTGGTCTACTAAAAAATTGTGAAAAAAAAAACCAGTTTTTTCATGAACACAGAAAACCAATTGTAGAAATGTACTTGTACTGTAAGTTTCCCAAAAAAACAAATCCATTATGTGAGATGATGCATTGTGGACTTGCAATAATGCCAACCTATTTTTTATTTTTTTTTACATTTTATAACACCAACATTAATAGTGTTAATAGTTTATTTTTCGTTACAAGTTTCCATAATGCCAGAAGAAACATAATACTTTTTCACATTTAATATAATGTCGAGATATAAAAATGAAGAGACAACATCAAACACTGACCTCTCTAAGGAATTTTGCTTGATGTGATTATGGTATGAATCAATGGAAGTATTTTTTTCATATTTTGAATGTTAAAGTCCTTGGATGCTTTGACCCACATACTTGCAACATTTCATATTAAAAATCAAAACAATTTTTACTGCTATATGTAAATAAGATTGACTAAATATATATGATATAGTTACTCACTTAGTTATGGTTCCCACTGATCTTTACAATATTTTATGAAATCAATTTACTCGAAGAACTTTTGATAAAACTCCAGAAATTTGTTCACAACATCCTCAAGTGACAATGAACAATGCACTATATTCACTATGAACATGAACATATTTATCTCCTTTTTAGTGTCATGAACATACTTGGTTAATTTCTTTATTCGTAATTGATTCACATCCTCGATGAAGAGAATTATTAAAAAAATGAAAACATCATTATGGATGAAAAATATTTAGTTAAAATAATTCCAACAATAAATACATAATGAAATGAAAGAAGAAAAAAATAGAAAATTGAACAACACCTTGCTTCTCTCCACAAACACATCCTCAATGAAAAATGATGAACATTTCCATGTAGGGAAGGAAGACAAAAAAAAATGTTGGAAAAATGAACACAACCATGTTGCAAGTGTCTCTAGAACTAGATTCTTTGATATGATGCAAGAGATAAAAATGCCATTTTGATCTCCATTGAAATCAATAATGGTGTATAAAGTACTACCATGGCACATACTTTTAGGAATTCACATTAAAAAATAATAACATTGAACTTGTAAATAAATCTAGTAGAAAATAACCTATATTTGTTGATACAAAAATTTGAATCCATTGCAAGGACATTGTTGTGTTTGTGCTTTACAACTTGCACCAATTTCCATCTAGTCATTATACCTAATATAAAGGGCTCCAAATTAGGGACATTGTTGTGTTTGTGATTTACAACTTGCACCAATTTCCATCTAGTCATTATACCTAATATAAAGGACTCCAAATTAGTAGGAACACAACCACATCCTTCCTTTCCACCCAATACTAGACATTGAGGGAGTCATCATCATGAATGTGACACCATGTGTTATCAATATTATTTTTTGGGTTAAAACTGTTCTTTTAGAAGAAATTATCACTTCCCATCATGAGCAAACTCTCCTGAGCTCGTTGTCCAACAAGCATTGGATAATTCTTACTATGTGTCTTGACCAGAGAAACACCAACAAAAAGGAGAGATTATACCCGATGTCTTTAACTTTTCAACAAGTGCATAGTGAAGATGCAGGATCAATGCATTAGTGACAACAAAAAACATATTTGTCCACATGTTGGTACTGGACGCAAATGATTAGAGTCAGGCGAGTCTCTCGTGAACTGTTTTCACAATGTAATACAATTGACATCCTTTCTTCCTTCTCCCTTTATTTAGATGCTTTTTGTTTTTCAAAGGAACATTAACAATGGCCATGTAGTCTTCTAGCTTATAAAACCACAATTTCTTGATGGCATCGAAGAATGGGTCATTTTTAAGTGTTGAAATAACACTAAAATATTTCTAGTGACACTCACATTTAAAATTAACGTGTCAATAATACAATAAGGAAAAATGATAGCATTCTACCAATGGAATTCACATCTAAAATT
>ML788330.1:267648-285730 GCA_009831015.1 Picea engelmannii | reverse complement strand
CAACTAAAGAGATATTTTAAAGTAAAAGAAACCTTCCAAGATGCCAACATAACATGTTTATTATTACATTGTTTAGATAATTTAACAATACATTTTACGTGGAATTGATCTTGATATCTTATGAATAAATCATAAATTGAAGTAGGTAGAACCCTACAACATAATCTCTTATGAGATTTAGTTTGCTAATCAAAATTTTGGTTCAAATGTTTAAGTTAGACACATTCTTACTATTTTCAAGTATAAATTATATTATTTTGGTTTAACTACCTAAATATATTTGCATGGAGTTTGAACATAAGTGTCTACTAAAATAATTTATTGATTTCACTAATTCAACTTACTTAATTGCAATGATGAAATAGTTCTTTATATTCTTGACAAATACATTAGGATTCACAAGAAATACCATTTCAATTAGTACATGTGGGTGGAGATTTCATATATTAATATTAAGAAGATTTATATAGCAATATGCATTTTTTTTCCTATTAATTCTACTCTTTATAAGAAAAACAATCTAGATAAATTGTCCTTACAATGACTTAGAACAATATATTTATAGTCTGAGAAATGAAGCTAGTATCCTCTTGATAGGAGACTTTAATGCTAGAACAAAACCTAATCAAGATATTATTTTAAGCAATGATTCCAACCCTAATCCTCTATGGCTAGATGAGGACCTTGTTTTAGCTAGAAAATACAAAAGAAACTCTGAAGACTTAGTTGAGAATTTGTTTTTTACTGATTTGATCAAGCTTTGTAGTTCTCAAGATCTAATAATTTGCAATGGTCTAATGAAGTGGCCAAAATCCAATCAAATGACTTGTATTCATGGGCTTGGAAGCAATGTCATAGATTATGTGATATCTTAAATGAACATGAGATTAACTTTGATCATAGAAATTTAGCCCTAGCCCTAAAATTTGTCATGCACAAAAGACCCATAGAAGAGAATTTTCATAACCAAAAGCACTTGATCTTCAAAAAAAATTAAGTTGATACTTTTTAAAGAATTTAGATAATGAATTAAATATCTTATGAAATAAGGACAACATTGAAGACCTCTATCATAATTCTATGACAACCCTCTCTAGTTCTATTAAAAAATTCTTTATAAAGGTATCATGTAAAACGGAAACTAGAATAACCAACCCTTGATATGATAAAGAGTGTAAGATTGCTAAAAAATCCATTATGGATGTTTCTAACAAGTCCTTAATATATGAAAATATAAATAGGTACAAAGCCCTATTTTAAAAGAAAAAAATGTACTATATAATAAAAAGAAAGAGAAGCTTTTGCACCTCTCCAAGCTAGATCGTAAGAAATTCTGAAAGAAAAGTATGATTTGTAAAACTAAAGAAAACAATATGATTCCCTTGAGGGACTGGAATTCCGACCTTAAAAATCCTTATCAATCCATTGATATCATGGACAACATTCACAATTTTGTTTTCTATATAAGACATAAAATTTGGGGTTAAGAGGCTCACAAAAGGGAAATCCAAGGATATCAAAGACTACCAAGTAGAAATATTAAAAATTTGGGGGGCCTATCCTCATCAATTACATCCATAATATCTTCAATTTAACAACCACACAAGGCTTCCCTAAACCTTGGAATCAAAGCCTCATTGTGCCTATTTTTAAAAATGGGGATACAAATAATCCCTCTAATTGTAGGACCATTATGATTAGCCCCCTTTTAGCCAAGTTATGTGGAATTATTTTGGAAAAGAAGATCAACGTATGGCTAGAAAGCCACTAAAAAGGAGCTAAAGGCTAGGCCATATTTAGGAGCTATTATTCAAATGTTGACCACCTTTTTATGCTTAGTATAATTTTGGAGGAGCATCACAATAATAAAACCAATCTCCTATATTGTTTCGTTGAATTTAAAAAATATTTTGACACAATGTGTAGAACTAACTTTTAGAATAAATTAGAAGAGATAAAGGTTTCTTTCGAGTTGAGAGTTGTTGTGATAAGGTTGTACGAGAATGTTATTGCCAAGTTTAGGAACATTGAGGGTTGGTTAGGAGAAAGTTATTGCAAATTATATGTGTTAAGAAAGGATTTCCCTTGTCCCTTACCATTTTTGGCATATACATCAACAAGTTAGAGGGTTTTTTGGAAGAAGCAACACGAGTCATCCTGAATTTAGATGGTATAGTCACCATCCTTCTTATTTATGTTGATGATATTATTCTTATGACTAGGAGTCCCTATGATCTCGATAAGAAACTAAAAAGTCTCAAGGATTTTTTTTCTACTATATGTATGACTATTAACACTAACAAAATGAAGGTAATGCTAATTAAATCCAAAAAGATCACTTACACAAATTTTGTGTATGAAAAAAATATCTTGGAGGAAGTGAGTTCATACAAATATCTCATAATTGATCATCATCACAAGCTTAAATATAACTATAGCATTGGGAATAGAATAAATAGAAGGTGTAAAGCTTATTATGGACTTGAAATGTAACATCCCCTACTCTGCCTTGATACAACTTTGTGACATTCTATGATATGCTTTGATACCACTTTGTAACATACCCAACCTCCTAGCTGAGTCCCATTACCACATTGTAAAGTCTCCACTACCACAACTTTGCTAAATAAATCTCTGATACCAATTCTTTCTTCTGCGGAAGAAACTCATTGAAAAATCAACAACGCGCATAACTGATCGTGTGCAACATGCAACTATGTTTTCCTAGTTCACTCAAATCGGTATCAAATCATGTGAAACTACTATGTATTAGAAATTATGTGTGCTCAAATATCATTATGTCGACCACGTCGACTATTCCTCAACATGCACAACATTTCTAGCTTCGCGCATCTAAAACAACCGAATGAATTCATAATACAACTACACACACAACCATTCCTATGACACACACAAATTTTGTCCCATTTACGCATGCAGACTAATACCACTTTGCATGTGTGATGATTCAAGTCTTTCCTCATAATCCCATAAGTGTTACTATATAATTATCTAACAGGAAACACTTAACAACTACCAGGCTCTAGATCTGCAACAGTTATGTAGAACTAACAATACATACACATCCCAACATAATTATGTACCAATTACCTAACAAAAATATCATAATAATTCACATGTTAAACAATATATAAACACATATAAACCTCCATATCCCATTCCCTACATATGAAGTAAACGTGCCATTCTACAACATATATAATCCATGCAAATATATATATATATATATATATATATATATATATATAATTGTAACACAATATATTTAACATGTATATGCAAATTGTTAAGAGAATAATACACAAAGAAGATACTTATCTTTCATTGTAATCCACCAACTGTGCGCAGACCTTAGATGTTCCTCCTAGTGATAGAATCTGTTGCTCATAAACTCAGCACTAGGTCACCCCCTAGTTGGGGATAAAACTCCACCTGGGAAAAGGAAATCTTAGCCAAGCTAAGGTCTATCAACAGTCAAATCAAATCACTTAGCCAAAGATGTCAACCCCAACAAACAGACTGCAGTCCCTCATTTCCCACATGTCCGTCCCACCCTAGGAAGTGTGCCCTTTCTCTTCTCAATAGTCCTTCAGCTACCCCACTTCATTTATAGGGATTTAACAATAGGACAGATAGGAAGTCTTGAAACCTTGTAGTGGCAACTAGGCACATTGGGAGAACAATTTTGGTAATTCTATTAACTGGAGAGAATGTTCACATGCCTAACATCCCTCTTCTTCAACAAAAAAGGCCTGAAAACCCGCTTCTTCTTCAAACACGGGCCTGGAAACCTGCTTCTTCATTGAAAACGGGCATGACAACCCACTTCTTCCATATCACACAAGCCTTCCCAAGCATAGGGTTATGTGATGGAAATAAGTTACAAAAAAAATATAGATACCTCCCAGAGGAAAGTTGGTCTACATGAGAAGGAAAGAGTGAATCCCCCAGCGAATACACTAAGGCCAAACAATAAATTTGCATGATTACAACTAAACACTTATCACATTAAGAGCTAGCTTAGCTACACTTGGTGACCCGTTCCCATCCCTTATGAACTTAGGATAAATATGTATCCCATAACTATACTTTTGGAAATATTATTAAAATATTCCCTTTTAAGCCTCACCCCTCTTTCCCATTCTAGTGGAGTTTATCCCCCGTATCTTTTCATCTGATTGGTCTATGCACATTGATATGTTTTTATAAATATCTGAGTGCAATTACATTTTACAAAAAAAGGCGCACTGGCCTATGTCACAATCCAATATCCCCAACCTAATAACCATGCAGGCACTCCAACCTCAATAAACATATATATAAAGGGACTCCGACCCCAAAAATATACTTGATACAAACACGGTCGACGCACACTTTGAAGCAGTCCTTGTGCACTTACTCAGGTGCATGCAAAGTTATGAAATGGGCATGCACTCTTCCCTTTGTTTGTGCATACTAAATTGTACCAAAAATATTTATGCCTATGACTCACCATCCTATATGTACATTTACTTTACATTACAATTAGGTTTCAACCTACGGTTATTGCACTCCTCTCCCCCTTATTTATGCACTATCCTCAGTGCATTATGTACAATCAAAATTTCAAAAGTCTTCAAAAAGATACATGTACTTTGCATGCATAACATCCTCGTGCTCCCAAGTTGCACCTTAGGACGGTAACAGGTCCACTGAAACTTTACTATTCCTATTGCTTGATTATGAAGCAACTTGAATTTCTGGTCCAATATGCACACCAAATGAACTCGAAATTTTTCTTCTTACTCCACCTGAATCACATTCCAATCAATTACATGATTAACATCAGACACACACTTTTTAAGTAAAGATACATGAAACATATTATGAATGCATATGGATGCAGAGAGTGCAAGAATGTATGAGACAGGACCAATCCTCTCCAGGATTTCAAATGGCCCACAATAATGTGCTGCCAACTTTGAACTATTTCCCAACTTAAGTGAAATATTCCTAGCTTTCACTTTAAAAAACATGTGGTCACACACTTTATTTTTTTTTTGATTTCTGCATTTATCTACATAACTTTTCTACCTGTCTTGGGAAGCCTTTAAGTTATATTTTATTTTTACCATTTTCTCTTCCATTTCCCTTAGTAAATCTGGCCCAAATACTGCACGATCTGTTGGGTTGTCCCAACTCACTGGTGTGTTGCAATTTCTTTCATAAAGTGCCTCAAATGGGCTCATCTTTAGAGATGCTTGATACCCATTGTTATAAGAAAACTGAACCAAAGGAAAGTATTTTTCTCACTATGTCTTTTTTTCCATCACATACATTCTTATCATATCTTCCATCACTTGATTCACCCTTTCTGTTTACCCATGTGAATCTGGATGATAGGCTGTGCTAAAATTCAAATTGTCCCAAATCCTTTAAATAATCCCTTCCAAATTTTTTATATGAACTTGGGATCTTTGTCAGACACAATTGTCTTAGGTACACCATGAACCCTGGAAATTTCCCTCATATAAATATCAACAATGTTAACTGCCTTGTGTGTGATTTTTACCAGAATAAAGTGGGAATCTTTAATAATATTTTTTACTACCGCCATGATAGAATCATGGTGCTTGATAGTTCTAGGCAGCTTCATGATGAAATCCATTGTTACAATTTCCCATTTCCACTCAGGAATGGGAAATAGATATAGCATGCCAACTGGGCGTCTGTTCTCAGCCTTTACCTTCTGACATTCCAAACACTTGGAAATAAAATCAACTACTTCTTCTTCATACCTGGCCAATACTACTGACTCTTGACAACAACAATTATATTTTGATAGCTTGGGTGCCTAGCATAAGGCACATTGTGCATTTATTTTAATAGCATATTTTTCAACTCCTAAGCATTTGGTAGATAAAATTTTCCCCTGTGCATGAGGATTTCATCCTCTTTAACTCAAACTCTTCAATTTTATGTTGCAAATTACCTTGTTGTAGCTTTGTATTTATTTCTACATAGTGTTGATCTAATTTTACAGCCTCTAACATTTTGTCTTTTAAATCTGATTTGTACATGCTAATGGTTGTAACATGCATCTCATGCACTCTCCTACTAAGTGCATCAACCACCTTGTTTTATTTACCCTTGATATGCTTTATATCAAAGTCATACTCACTATGGAATTCTAACCACCTGTTTTTCCTGGAATTTAATGTTGGTTGTCCAAACAAATATTTTAGACCACTGTGGTCTGTCCTTAACTCAATTTTTCTTCACATGAGGTAGTGCCTCTACATTTTCAAGGCATGCACTATGGCTACAAATTCTAAATCACGAGTAGCATAATGTCTTTCATTCTCTTTTAATTTCCTTGATTCGTAGCACACCACATGCCCATTATGACTAAGGACTCCATCGATCCCTTCCTTGCATGCCTCAGTGCACACAACAAAGTCTTCATTAGGATGAACAATTCTCAAAATTGGTGAAATTGTCAACAAACTATTCAGGTGTTGGAACCTCATTTTACAATCACAAGTCCACTCAAATATCACACCTTTCTTTTGCATGGATGTGATTGGGTGTGCAATATTTGAGAAGCCTTCAATTAACCTTCTACAACACCCTACAAGTCCCATGAAATATCTCACCTCTGCAACATTCCTTGGTGTCAACCATCCTTCAATGGATTTTATCTTCTCCAGGTCCACTGTTATCCCTTCCTCTGAAATGATATGACCCAAGTAATGAATCTGCCTCTAGTAGAATGAACACTTTCTCAACTTTGCATACAACTTATGTTTTCTCAATACTTGCAACACCATCCTCAAGTGATTCTCATGTTCTTCTTCAGACTTTGAGTAAATAAGTATGTCATCCAAAAATACAATGATTAACATATCTATGTTTTCTCTAAAAATACCATTCATTAAACACATGAAGACAACTGGTGCATTTGACAACCCAAATGGCACTACTGTAAAATCATAATGGCTATACCTTGTCCTGAAGGTTGTCTTGCTGATATCTTATTCTTTAATTCTTACCTGATGATAGCCTGATCCGAGGTCAATCTTAGAGAACATTTTTGCATCCTTTTGCTAGTCAAATAGGTCATCTATCCTTGACAAATGATACTTTTTCTTCATTGTTACCTTATTTAGCTGTGTAAAGTCAATGCAAAGTCTTAACATTCCATCCTTTTCCTTCACAAATGATATCGAGGCACCCCAAGGTGAGACACTTGGGTGTATATATCCCTTCTTTAGAAACTCTTCAAGTTTCATTTGAAATTATTTCGGTTCTACTATAATCCTATAAGGAATCTTGGATATTGGGGCTACTCCAGGCATTATATTCATAGAGAAATCAATATCTCTCTTGGGAGGCAACCCCAATATTTCTCTAAATACATCTTCAAACTCCTTTAGGACTACATAATATTTAATATTTGACACATTATTGTTAGGTTCCTCCTCCATATGTGCTTCCAATATATGCCATCCTTTCCTGAAGATTTTCTTCAACTGCAAGGCTAAAAACTCTCTAATAGTTAAATCCCTTGGAATAACTTGAACCATTTTCAAGTTCCCTTCTTCATCCAAGCAAGTAAGAGCCTTATTATAACAATATAGGGAAACATGATGCATTTCCAACCAATCCATACCAATTAGGAAATCATATGAGCCCAAAGGTATAATATTCAAATATGATTTTGTGCTTAGACCATTCATGTCCATTGGACATGCCTTAACCATCTCATTATTTTTTCATTTTTCTCCTGTAGCTAGTCGTACAAACAAAGGTTTCCCAAGATTTCTTTTTCGAAATTGAAATCTTTCCACCATCTTAGGATCTAGATAACTATGAATAGCTCCCGAATAAATTAAAATAACAATGGGTTGGTTGTTGATCTTACCATCCACTTCATTCATATGTGATTTAAATTCAACTTGCTTGTTATCCAGGTTTGCGTAGATCCTAGGTACATTTATGCCCATGTCCTCAACTGTATCAACTTGTTGTACATTGTGAACATACCTCACTTTTTCACCTATATGAGGTTAATCTGTGTACATATGATCTCCCTCACAACCCAAACACTTCATGGGTTGTTTCCTTGGTATTTCCCCATTTCCTCTATCATTCTAGGCTCCTTGGGATTTGGTTTCCCTTGAAAATTATTTTTGAATAAGGGTGGATTGGTCCCCTTCTTCCTCTACTCCATCATTCCTTTCTTCTTGTCTTCCAAATTCTTTTGGTAAGTGGGTCTTCCTCTATATTTATCATAGAGACACTTGGCTCCCCATATAGTTTCCTCCAATGCCTTGGGATCATCACATTGTATTTTGTCACTGATAAAAGATGGAATCTCACTCAGGTACCTCTAAATATTAACTTGTTCATCCTTGATGAATGAAACATATTTTAGTAGCTCTAACAATCTCCTTTCACATTCATCTATTTTCATACTTTCAAGCTTGAGTTCAAATAACTCCATCATTTTCCTATCACAGTAATGTTTGGTTAAGTATTTATTTTGAAAATACCTCTTGAACTACCTCCAATAACCTTTCTCTCATCAACATGTTGTACTTGCACAAACTGGTCCCACCACATTGATGCTTTTCCCTTGAGCTGGTAGATAAGAATTATCCCTTCTTCCTATGAAGAGTAATTATGTAACTAAAAGTATTTCCTCATTCCCATCAACCAGGTCTCTGCATCCTCATCCTTCTTGTGCTCACCATCAAAACTAGGAGGCTTAATCTTATTCATTTCTCCTTGTATATCATCCACCCTAGACCTCCTCTTATGCTTCCTGATAGGCGATTGGATTGAACCATTGCACGCTCTCCCAATTGAATGTCTTGGAGAGTGATGGTGATGCTTTGTCAACACTTCTTGTTTTTCTTCTCTCATCATGAGACATATGTCTCTTTGATTTGCTTGAATCAGTCTCCTTATCCATTTTTTCTCAAATTTGTCCAAGCTTTACAACAACTTGATGTTGAAGCCATCTTGTTCATCTTTGCATTTCATAAGCCTATCATTATCACCTTTATAACTTTGGATGTCCTTTTGAATTTTTTTTATAGTCTTCACCAAATTCATGCTTTCTTCGTTTGCTTCTCCATGTCCATTTGAATATGTACCCTCATCAATTGTCATACACCCTTCTGACCTCATCTTCATGGCTATAGATTCTTTGTACATCTTCCATACTTTTGATCTATGTGTTGATCCTGTAATGATCAAATTGTTGTTAACTATGAAAAATGTACAGGAAACAATATTTGTTCGACTAAATGATTTATGAAAACCATAATTACTATGCACATTTTTTTCTATAAGTGTATCATAATCCTTTCTTTTGATTCCTGGTGAATTTAACAACCTAATTCAAAATTCTGGGTGAATATTTGGACTCCTCTATCCAAGACTTTTCCTCCTCTTTTCTTTCTTTCAAAATTCATGTTTATACCAATTCTGTGTTATACACCCATATCCATCATGCGTGCATGATATATACATACAATTCTAAGTGCACATAAAACACACCAATATTCAGTGTGCATAAATTTTATATCTGGCACTAATGTTTAGCACACTCAACTTTTGGGTTCCATGCATCATTATCTAGTGCACACATCTTTTGTGTCATGCACCAATATTCCACACAAATCAAAAATTTACTCTATGTTTTCCCAACATTCAAAATGTACCCAATACTCAATGCACATCTTTGTTTCTCCCCACACAACGCCAATATTCCATGCACACACACTGCGCACCAACACTGTGTAGACACCAATAATTATTCTTTGTGCGGTGTTTGTATTCAATGCATGATCACTACGCATCACCAATATTCAATGCGGATTCCCTGTGCACTAGTATTATGTATGCACCATCAATTTTTCATGGCATCCATATTCATCATGCACGTAATGCACTCCCATATTACATGTGCTCCACCAGTTCTATACCATGCAATTCCAATATTCAGTTCGCACACTCCATGCACCGATATCTTCCACGCACCATAAGTCCTACACCGCACATTTACAAAATTTAATATGCACACACAACACACCAATACTTAGCGCACATGAGTCCTTTCTTCACTCAACTAAATTTTCCACATTTTCAACTTGCGACCTTGCGACTATCTTAAAAAAATGCTCGTCTCACCAAATTCAAGTTGATCTCTGGCCCATACAATTCCAATGTCGAACCAAAATCTCTGATACCAATTTGTAACATCCCTTGATTTGCCCTGATACCACTTTGTAACGTTCCCAACTCTTCTCTGATACCACTTTGTAACGTACCCAACCTCCTCACTGAGTCCCGTTACCACATTATAAAGTCTCCACTAACATAACTTCGCTAAATACAACTTTGATACCAATTCTTTCTTCTACAGAAGAAACTCATTGTAAAATCAACAACACACACAACTATTCGTGTGTTATGCACAACTACATTTTCCTAGTGTGTACAAACTAGCCTTGAACCACGACAACTACTATGTCTTAGCAATTATGTGTTCTCAACCGCCATTGTGTCAATCATGTTGAGTGTCCCTTAGCACACACGATATTTCTATCTTCTCACTATAACCCATATGATTACCATTGAGTTTACTTATCAGATAACATCTAAAACAACCAAATGAAATCATAATACAATTACACATGAAAATTCCCATTTGTTCCCACATATTCTATCCCGTTTGCATACGCAGACTGATAACACTTTGTGTGCGCGATGATTCAAGCCTTGCCTCAGAATCCCATAACTGTTACCTTGTAATTATCTAACATGAATCACTTAACAACTACCAGGCTCTACATCTGCAACAGTTATGAAGAAATAACAATACATACACAGCCCAACATAATTATGTACCAATTCCATAATAGAAATAACATAATCATTCACATGTTAAACAATATATAAACACATGTAAATGGCCATGGCCCATGCCCTGCATATGCAGCAAACATGTAGTTCTACAACATATATAATCCACGCACAAATACATATACAATTGTAACACATAGTATATTTAACATGTATATGCACTTTATTCAGAGAATAATACACATAGAAGACACTTATATTTTGTTGTAATACATTAGTTGCATGCAGACCTCAGATGTTCCTCCCATCCATAGATACTGTTTCTCATAAACTTAATAGCAGGTCACCCATTGTTGAAATAATTTAACTGTGAAGAGCATTCTTATTATTATTGTTATTTTATTATTAGGATTAATCCCCATTGTGAATTAATCATGTCGGTAATTGTATTAGGACCAAATCCCCTTTTGCGGATTGGTCATCGGACAATTATAATGGGCAGAATAAGAAGTCGTCTTCAACAGTTATTATTGAGACCCAGAATTAATTCAAAGGTGGGTTTACCCACCCAGAGTGAGAGGTTGGCCCTGCCAGTGAAACCCTTTCACATGTGTCAGTCTTATATATATAGAAGGCTAGCGCCTCACTTTAACATACACTCACTTGTTCATTCTCTTATGAGGCAAGCTGCAATTACCAGTTGGAGACAGGAGAAGAAGAGTGGCGCATATTTTGGAGAGGACAATCTGTATTGGTTTGAGTTATCTCTTGAACATTGTATTATAAATTTATGATAAGGAAGTTTTTGCTGGGTTTTCTTCCCCTAGAGGGTTTCCCAGGATAAATGATGTGTCTCTTGTGAATGTGTATTTCTCAGTGATCTTGTTCTTATGATGCTATTATCTATTGAAATGCAAAGAACTATAATAATGGCATAAACATTAGCATGGTATCAGAGCCAAACTGAAGGAATCATATTTCACAAGAGGAAAAACGTCATTGTTACCGTACCCAAAAATTAGGGTTTTGCAAAAGTGAATATTTTCAGCTCCCTAACCACCTAGAAAGTTGCGCCCTCCCCCAAGGATCATTTTAGCACTTAGAGCGCACCTTTTCAGTGGCTAGATCTCCCAGAAAGTGAAACCCTAGTTTCACAAAGTACCAGAAAACCAAAGTACCAGAAGTACCAGAAGTACCAGAGTACCAGAAGTACTAGAAAACCAGAAGCACCAGTCCAAAAATCCACAGATCAGATTTGAAGGGGTAAAAGTTGGATTTTTGAAAATCTGACTGCACCAGCTAACTCGCCTCAGCTCAGTGCACCTATCCCCTGGATCATAATTTCAAAATTTGAAGTTTGAAAAATTAGGGTTTGCTCATAAAACCCTAAGTTGCAGTTGCAGTTGCAGCCGTAGAACTAGTTGCAATCAGCCTTGCAGTTTTTAGTAATGATTACCGCTGCTACCAGATGGAGCCACTACCTGCAAATTCTATTTGAGGTATGTACTCACATATGTTTAATGGTTAAACCCTAAAGAGTATTTGCAGGAAAATGGATCTCTTGCCGTAGATCCAGAAGGATCTTAAGATCCAACACATTCAGAGGAATGATGCAACCCAGGTGTGATTATTCTAATATGCATCTATTTGTTATGAAATTATCTTGATCAGTGTTGCATGTTGAAGCTATGATCAAATTATTAGAAGAATTAAAAGTTGATCATAGATCTTATCCTCTAACCTAACCTTCTGTCAAGATAGCATATTATCTTAGTGAAACAGACAGGTTGAAGAAAGCATTCGTCACTTGAGTGAAGGAGATCTGGAAGAAAAGCAAGCACTCTCTCTTGAGGTCAAGGCTCCAGGTTTGATTAATCAAGATTAAAAGGTACACATGACAAGCTAATGACTTTAGTTGAGATAACAATTGTCGTAAAGTATTATACTCGATAACATGTGAGAATATAGAGGTATATGCTTTGCCTGATACAACTAACATCTCCTCTAGGAGAAACCTTGTGTGTTAGTTCCACATTGCCATGGAAGAATGCTTGGTCACAACACTATGAGAGTGTTGACCTCATTTCATATTGTATTCCTTGCCTTTAATCTTTGATTTAGATAAATTATAAGTGATAGCTCTAAAGGAGCTACTGTGATGATTGTTCGTGCTATTTCTTTATATTATCAGAAGGATATTATTCTTGCTTGTTGTTTTGTTGAACTTTCTCCAGGTCACATGAGGAAGCTATAGCGAAGGTTGCAGAAGGAAACGTGATAAAGGAGAGATCATAAATGAAGAAAACATCAGTGGAAAAGAAGAAGGTGGGTCACTCAGAAGCTGCCATGACCCACGCTATTGACGAATCCATGTGAACTCTGGAAGATTAGCTGACATCAACTACAAGGTGCTACCATACATATGCAAAGCTGTCACAGGTTTAACAGAACTCAAAGGTGACCATGAAGGCATATGTGATGGATGTGCACAAGGGAATAACGTCAAGAACCTGTTTCTGAAGAGGGACAACAAACAGAAGGAGTACTGGAACTCATTCATTCAGACGTGTGTGGCCCAATGCCATCATCCTCCATTAATGGGTATGTATCCTATGTATCATTCATTAATGATTATTCTCGTAAAATACTTGGATATATTTGAAGTGTTCAGCAAGATCAAGGAATTCAAAGCCTTGATAGAAAACCTTTCTGTAACGAAGATTAAGATACTCAGGTCAGATAATGGAGGAGAATATACCTAAAAAAAGTTCATGAATATCTACAAAGATGTTGGGATCAAGATCCCCAAAAAAACGATGTAGATGAACGGAAGAACAGAACCATACTGGAAGTTGTGAAGACTATGATCCATGATCAAGATCTTCCTATGTGCTTATGGGCAGAAGCAACAATGACAACTGTTTATGTGCAGAACAGATTATCCCATAGTGCACTTGGGTTCAAGACCCCTGAAGATATGTTCACCGAAAAGAAGCCAGAGGTAAGACATCTCAAAATATTTGGTTGTCCAGTGTTTATTCATATACCGAAAGAGAAAAGAAACAAGCTGGAACCCTCTAAAAAGAAGGGAATATTCGTGGGATACTGTGAGGTATCCAAGGCCTTCAGAATCTACATACCTGGTCACCACCATATTGAGATTAGCAGGGACGTGACCTTTGATGAAGAAGCAACACTTAAGAAATCAAGAAGATGCCAACTTGAAGAAATGTATGAAGAGGAACCTGTAAATCCCAGGACTACATAATCCATGAGGGAAGTTCCCAAAGCTGCAGAACCTGTAAGGGAAGTCATAGGTTCCCCTGATGAGGAGACTCTTGAAGATCACGATGTGTCAGAAGTTCAAGAACCTCCTCATATGACCTTCTTCCATAAAAGAAAGCCTGCTTGGGCAAGAGAGATTATACAATATGGAGAGAAGTATGGTGTTCCAGAAGGAACCACAAGACAGGTGAAAAGACCAAAGCCATTCTCCATTTACACGGCTTTGATGTGAAATATACTTGATGAAGAACCTACATGCTTTGAAGAGGCCATTCAAAAGAAGGAATGGGTAGATGACATGACAGAGGAATACCAATCCATAATAAAGAATGATGTATGGGAAATAGTTCCCAGACCAAAAAGTAAGGATGTGGTATCATCAAAATGGATCTTTAAAATAAAACATGCTGCTAATGGAAGTATTGAGAAATATAAAGCAAGATTTGTCGCTCGTGGCTTTTCCCAGAAGGAAGGCATTGACCATGAAGAGACATTCACTCCTGTGGCCAGATACACTTCGATCAGAACCATTATAGCTCTTGCTTCCAATATGAAATGGAAGCTGCACCAGATGGACGTGAAGACAACTTTCCTGAATGGTGTTATTGAAGAGGAAGTGTATATAGAACAACCCCAAGGATTTGAGGTTGAAGACAGGAAGTCTCATGTCTGCCAATTGAAGAAATCCTTATACGTATTGAAGCAAGCTCCCAGAGCTTGGTATGGCCATATAGACAGTTTCTTGACAAGATTAGGCTTTACTAAGAGTAAAGCAGATTCAAATCTCTACTTTAAAATTATGGATAATGAACCAATAATCCTACTACTGTATGTGGATGACTTATTCTTAACTGGAGAAGAAAAGAAATTCACTTAATGTAAATAGATACTTGCCGCAAAATTTGAAATGAAAGACCTTGGTCTAATGCATTACTTCTTAGGCCTTGAGGTATGGAAGATTCCAGAAAGAATCTTCCTTAACCAAGGGAAGTACACGGTCGAAATATTAAAGAGATTCGACATGCTAGAATATAAGCCCATGAATACACCCATGGAAGCAAAGCTGAAGCTGCTGGTCGATACTTCGTTAGACTTTATAGATGCCACAATGTACAGACAGATTATTGGACCGCTGATGTACCTGATGAACACTAGACCAAACATCTGTTTTGCAGTGAACACCTTGAATCAGTTTATGGTAGAGCCCATACGTGTTCACCTAGTGGCTGCAAAACATGTGATGAGGTACCTTAAAGGTACAATGGATTATGGTCTCAGCTATGATGGAGATCATGACTTCACATTGAGTGGATATACTGATGCAGATTGGGCAGGAAGTGTTGCAGACAGAAAAATCACTTCCGGATGTTGTTTCAGTTTGGGATCAACCATGATCTCGTGGAAAAGTAGGAAGCAATCCAGTATTGCTCTCATCACAGCGGAAGCAGAGTACATTGCCGCATGTTCTGCTAGATGCGAATCTATATGGCTTCGAAAGTTGTTGAATAACCTATTTGACTTGGAGATGAGTGCAACCGTGATTCTATGTGATAACCAAAGCTGCATAAAGATGATAGAAAATCATGTATTCCATGACAGGTCGAAGCACATAGATATCCGCTATCATTTCATCCACGACATGGTATAGAGAGGAGCCCTAAAGCTCCAGTACATTAGCACGGATGAATAGGTTGCCGATGTGTTGACCAAACCTCTATCTTGTGTAAAGTTTGAACACTTTCGAGATAAGCTTGGTATAGTCCGAAAGGACCTTCCCTAAAAGGGGGAGTATATATATTTTCCTTGCTTCTGACCTAGTTGTTAGACATAAAGCAAGATGAGTCATGCTTCTGACCTTCCTATTAGACGTAAAGCATGAAACTGTGTGTTCCTTACTTCTGACCTAGTTGTTAGACGTAAAGCAAGATGATTCATGCTTCTGGCCTCGCTGTTAGACGTAAAGCATGACGCTGTGATTCCTTGCTTCTGACCTCGTTGTTAGACGTAAAGCAAGATGATTCCTCGCTTTTGGCCTCATTGTTAGACATAAAACGAGATGTTGATGTGTTCCTTGATTCTGACCTCGTTGTTAGACGTAAAGAAAGATGAGTCATGCTTATGACCTCGCTGTTAGACGTAAAGCATGACGTTGTGATTCCTCACTTCTGACCTAGTTGTTAGACGTAAAGCGAGACGATGATGTTCCTTGCTTCTGACCTCGTTGTTAGACGTAAAGCAAGATGAGTCATGCTTTTGACCTTGCTGTTAGACATAAAGCATGACGTTGTGATTCCTCGCTTCTGACCTAGTTGTTAGACGTAAAGCGAGATGATGATGTTCCTTGCTTCTGACCTCATTGTTATACGTAAAGAAAGATGAGTCATGCTTCTAACCTCGCTGTTAGACGTAAAGCATGACGTTGTGATTCCTCGCTTCTGACCTAGTTGTTATACGTAAAGCGAGATGGTGATATTCCTTGCTTCTGACCTAGTTGTTAGACATAAAGTAAGATGTGACTGCCACTGAGCTACCAGCTTAACAGCTGTGACATTGAGCCAGTGTAGTACTGCTAGCCTAGTGCTGTGAGATACATATTTGATGCAGATGATGATAGCCTTCTTTCGAGAATGATGATGTTGCCGATGAAGAAAACTTTCGATGACTCGTAAATGTGCTAGCCAATGCTTCAAGATGATATTGACGATACTGTCCTCCTGATGCCACTAATGATGCAGACCTCTCTCGCTTGATGCTGATGAAGAATACCCTTCTTGTTAAGGGGGAGTGTTGAAATAATGTAACTGCGAAGAGAATTCTTATTATTATTGTTATTTTATTATTAGGATTAATTCCCATTGTGGATTAATCATGTCGGTAATTGTATTAGGACCAAATCCCCTTTTGCGGATTGGTCATCGGACAATTATAATGGGCAGAATAAGAAGTCGGCCCCAACAGTTATTATTGAGATCCAAAATTAATTCAAAGGTGGGTTTACCCACCCAGAGTGAGAGGTCGGCCCTGCCAGTGAAACCCTTTCACATGTGCCAGTCTTATATATATAGGAGGCTAGTGCCTCACTTTAACATACACTCACTTGCTCATTCTCTTATGAGGCAAGCTACAATTACTAGTTGGAGAGAGGAGAAGAAGAGTGGCGCATTTCTTGGAGAGGACAATCTGTATTGGTTTGAGTTATCTCTTGAACATTGTATTAGCAATTTTTGATAAGGAAGTTTTTGCCGGGTTTTCTTCCCCTAGAGGGTTTCCCAGGATAAATGTTGTGTCTCTTGTGAATGTGTATTTTTCAGTGATCTTGTTCTTATGATGCTCTTATCTATTGAAATTCAAAGAACTATAATAATGGCATAAACATTAACACCCATGAGCTAGGGATAAAAATCCACCTATGCAAATGAAACCTGATAAGGTCTATCAAGAATCAAATCACTCAACCAAAGGTGCCAACCCCAACAAATAGACTACATTCCCTCATTCCCCACATGCATGTCCCACCCCAAGAAGTGTGCCCCTTCTCTGCTCAATAGTCCTTCGACTACCTCACTTCCTTTCTAGTGCTTCAACAACAGGCCATACATGAAGTCTCAGAGCCCTATAGCTGCACCTAGTAACCTTGGGAAAACAATTTTAGCAGTTCTCTCTCATAGAGAGAATTCTCATGGGCTTGACAACTTGCTTCTTCAACAAACATGGGCCTGACAACCTAATTCTTTTTCAAACATGGGTCTGACAACCCGCTTCTTCATCAAACATGGGCCTAATAACCCACTTCTTCCATAGCACACATGCCTTCCAAAGCATAGGGTTATGCGATGGAATCAAGTTACATAAAAAATATGGATATCTCCCAGAGGAAAGTTGGTATGCATGATGAAGGAAAGAGTGAATCCCCCCCCCCCCC
>ML788330.1:237376-249992 GCA_009831015.1 Picea engelmannii | reverse complement strand
ATTTTTTTAAATATTTTATTGAATTTTTTTTTTTTTTTAAGTATTTTTGTTTTAAATTATTGTTTTCGGCCAATATACAATTGGAAAGAGAGATTGATTGTCTATAGTATATTTATTATTTTCAGATGTCTAATCTGATGCTTAATCTTCTAATCTTCTACAGACAAAGATCTAGACGAAATTTGATCAGGTTGTGCTCCATGACAGGTTGTGCTAACTGAAAATCAGGTTAAAGATTTTGTTATTGATTTGCTCACCTTATCACCCGATTTGCTACCATTTGCTATAGATGGATACCAACGAGATGCCAATGGGATAATTTAAAATATCCCTAACTATGGTAAAAGGGACCTGAAGGTGTCCAAGGAGACCTCCAAACCAGATACCGAGGATTGGCATAGAGCCAACCAGAAGCCCATGTTGTTTCCAAGGATCTGAAAGATAACTCAAATGACGAATAACTTCATAATAAATAAAAACAAATTGGATTTCCTTACCCTCCTCGTCCATATATGGACGAGCCATTCTTCCTTGCTCTAGTTATTAAGGTCAAGCGAGCAATTTCTCCTTGCCTAACATAGATATATATAAAACATATAATATATATATATATATATATATATATATATATATATATTAAATGTATATAATATATCTTTTATATATAAAACATAAATATTATATATAAACATGTGTGTTTTTTAAGATATTTATGAAAAAATAATATTGTTTTTAAAGTTTTTTAATTTAATTTCCTCGAATATGTTTTATTTTTGATGTTATTCTTAAAATATTTTTTTAATTTTTTTTTAATTTTTTTTTAAGTTTGTTTAAATTATTGTTTTCAAGTTAAATTTTATTTTTTTTTCATTTATTTTTAGTTTTTTTTTGTTTTTTATTGTTGTTTTTTTTTTAAATTTAGATTTTAATATATTTTTTTAAATGTATTTTTGTCTTCATTAAAAAATATATATTTGTGAAGATTTTATCTTTTGTCTTTATTTATTTTTTAATGTAAAGTTAAGAAAAAAACAGTTAGTAAATAATTTTCAAGTGATCATTTAAGATCTAATTTTGGGTTTTTATTCGTGTAGGGATTTGTTGTTAAGGCCACAGTTTGAATTAGGTTGTAATTAGCTGTAATTTTAGCGTTTAGAAAAAAAAAAATTTCTTTAGGTAGCATCATGTGTTTATTTAGGTGTTGATTTTAAGGCTTTTCTAAGCAACTATTTTATGTTTTAAGGTCATGCTTGAAAAAAGTTGTAATTTTGACCCGGTCAGAAAAATTGGTGTTATTAGTAGCACCATGTTTAGATTTGGGGGTTGATTTTATAGTTTTTTTGAGCAACCATTTTATCCTTTAAGCCCATGCTTGAAAAAAGTTGTAATTTTAACTCGGTTACAAAAAGTGGTGCTACTGGTAGCAACACTTTTTGATTTCGGGGTTGATTTTAAAGTTTGTTTGAGAAGCCATTTGATCCTTTAAGCCCATCCTTGAAAAAAGTTGTAATTTTGACCCGATTACAAAAAATGGTGCTACCGATAGCACCACTTTTTGATTTGGGGGTTGATTTTCATGTTTTTTATGCAAAAATATGGGTTTTAAGGAGTAGAGTTCTCGTTTTGAGGTCACAGTTCTCATTATGCTGGTAACTATGTTTTTCTAGACCCACTTGAAACAAAAAACCTTCTTGTCCTTCAGAAGTTCTACTAGGTCCCATGTTTCATTCCTCTTTAAGGCACCCATTTCTTCTTTCATTGCTACTTTCCATTTATTAGTATCAACTATTTCCATAGCTTCCTGATAACAACTGTGTTCCCCATCATTAGAAACCAAAGAAACAAATGTAGCATAATCATCATACCTTTTAGGAAAATTCTTGACTCATGTAGATCTCCTTAGAGATGGTTGTGGCATATCCACATTTTCCTAGTTATTATCTCCATCCACATCTTCTTCTACATAAGCTTCTTCATGAACCTCTTCATGCTCCTTCTCTCTTGTAGATGATCAAGTCTCCAACTGAATTTCCTGAGTTTGTGGCACCCTTGCCTATTTCATTTCAACATCTAGATATGATTTTATGAGTAACATTTCATCAAATATAACATCTTTGTTAATGGTTACTTTGTGGGAAATAGGATCCCACGATCTATATCCCTTAACTCCATCACCTTACCCAACAAAGATAATCCTTTTTTATTTGGGATCTAAATTAGTATGATGATTCTTAGGAACAAGAGAAAAGGCTTCACAACCAAAAATTTTAAGATTCGAACAATCACAAGGGTGATTGTTGGACTTATGGGTTGAACTGGGTTCTACCTTAGTTCTCCAACAAAACCCTTATCACCATCGTCCTTTCTGGTAAATCAGAAGGCTACACCATGCACAACACAGTCTCAGTCGAGATGGTTTATGGGGGACTACAGGATTCAGATGTCTGCAATCATGGAAGGGATTGGGGGATGTTCTTTCTTACTTCTTATTATTTATTACTTAACCATGCATTCTATTATACTATTCATTAGATCCATTCATTCATTTGCCTATTTAATCTAGTGCAAGTTGTAAATAAATCATCCATTCATATATCTAACCATTCAATGATAACTGCAGAAATAGTAACATAATAAAATACATTGCACACATGGTTTTACCAAGGTTCACCCCCCCTCGGGCTACGTCCATAAAGATCTTATGCTTCTTTTATTCATAAAAAATCCCTGCGTGCATTAAATCATAGTAAAGAGTAGTGAGGCAGACTAGGTTCGCACCAAGATCCATAGCTCATGACCCAAACCTCAGCTACTTCGACCTCATCCAAGCTCTACAGCTCTCAAAATAGACTTTGACTCACAAAGACTCCAAAACAGGTTCTCCAAAAATAGACTTGTCCCCCACCCACACTAAGCATTGGATTATTGTCATGATTCTTCTTATGATCATTCATTTTACCTCATACCCCTTATTTATATTACAAAAATAGGTTATAAATCCTTATAATACATCCCAAAACCCTAACCCTAACTAGGCTTAGTTTGTCCACATTTCCGTCATATTTATGAAAATCCTGCCACACGCACTGCTTTTCCTCAAAATGTGGTGCACTCACTTTCTTGGTTCGATATGCCTCTCTTGCTGCATTGTTCTCCATACATTCCTACTCTAATAGGCCCTCAACACTAACATGTGGCTTGTCCTGATCCACATAGTTTTAGTGCACCTTCTGCAACGTTACCTCCAATACATGAAATCCCATTCCTAAATTTGTTACTTTCTCTTTTGCCTCTGTGCTCTTCCCTTCTAATTTCTCCAAACCCTGCATTGTTATGTGCTCTCCTATCATTTCTCTTCTTTCTGGTAATGCCTATTCCCATCTTCCTTTCTCAGTTTGGAGCTCATCTATCATTCCTTCTGCTTGTTGCTAAAATGGATCCAACTGAGCTTGCCTTGATTTTTTCTACTCCTGCATATTCTTTACTTCTTCCTGTAAGTTTTTCAGTTACTGTGCGAACTTCATTCTAAGAGATATGTGCATGGTTTTTTGTCTCTTCTTCAAGTCATGAACTGCCACATTCATTTTTCCACCCTCTGCTCCAGCTGTTGTATCTTTTCATCCTCTTCTAGGCTTTTCCAAATATATGAAGTCTTGTTATACAATTCTTCCACTTATTTAACCTCTTGTTCTATACTCTCTATGTGCGCAGTATCCTCTTGCTCTCTCTACTCCCACACTTATGGAGGTGTTCTTGGATTCAATTTCTCTATTAACTTCGCTATTTCTTGTTTGTATCTTTCCATGGTCTGCACGATCTGTTGTATATTCTCTTATGTTGTAACCTTGTGTGACTGTGCGTAGTCGAGTATGCTCTTGTATAAATTTGCAAGCTTCTTCTCTAAGTTGTTTGTGCGTTTCTTCTCTTCCTCTTTTTCCAGTGTGATCTGTTCACATGTTACTTGTAAAATTTCCTTCACCTCACAATCGAGTGCTATTTTGGTGGTGTTTGCCCTAACTCTAGATTGCACTTCCTACATTACACTCTCTTACAATCCATATAGCACCTTCGTGGGTATTTTCTCCAGTACCAAATCCATATGGTCCACGTCCTTTACTAGTCTCTACATTGTTTGTTCATCCATCTCCAACATTTTTGGTGTGACTTTGAACCTGTCACTTATCACTACTATTGTCTCCACAGTTTCTTCTTGCTCTTTCTATACTAATATTTCCTGTTCTTTTTCTATTTGTTGCGTTGTTGCATGATGTGCTGTATTTTTTTGCAATCTCTGTAAGATGTCATGTACTTCTACTATTTTTTCCATGATTTATTTCATTTGTGCCTCTGCTACGCGCACTAAATCCTCTCCTCTATCTTGGAATTTATCTACGACCAAATCGACATCGTCCTCTGTAATAGTGATGGTTGGAGGAATTTTGTGATAATTCATCTTTTTCCTAATTTCTTCCTCATGTGTTCTCGTTCTCTTCTTAGTTGGGGTTGAGGTCTACACCTCAATTTTCTTCTTTGTTGTTTCCCCATCTTTTACTTCCTTCAGGTGAGAAATATCCTTCTTTTCATCCCCTTTTACTTCTGTCCTTGATACTACCTCTTTCTTTCTGGAATTTTTGTTGGTTGCGTTGCTTCCTGAAGCTTGGTCATGCTTTGCATTCTTCCTAGTATTTTCTACTAGACTACTTGTTTTTTTGGATGTTCTTGCTTATTTTTTCTCCTTAGGTTTGGTTCCTTTCTTTTTATTGTTTGAACCTTCCACTGCATAGACCAATCTTTCACAATCTAGTCTAAATCTTCCCTTGATGTGCAATATCTCATTTCCAACCACTTCTTCTTTAGGTCCCTTGTGGCATGGATCCATAAATGATGTTTTTAAAGCTTTGAAATTTTCAATCCCTTCATTTCCTTGAACCACTTCAATTGGGATCCTCTAGACATTGGATGTCTTCTGTTGCATATCCTCCAAGAACATGGAAAATAGTGCATTGTTAGGCTGTTGGTTCTTGGGGTCCTTTTCCTGCCACAAAGTTTTATAGCGTGTTGCATAACATTTCCCCTTTATGTCTAGAAAATATGAAAACTTGGACTCTTGCCATCCCACCAATTATATTAGAATTAACAACCAAGAGTAATGGAATTTTGTTCCATTATCCCATGCATCTCTACAATATACTAGAAATTGATTCAACAAATATGGTGCCCCGCTGAATACTACTCCCTTTGAGCACTATGCAACTATTGTTATCACTCATGTCGGGGCTTCTTCTTTTATGCACTTTCTCAATAGTTTTCAACCTATTAGTTTTGTAGAAAACTTGGTTGCATGATTGTTAATATCCTTGATGGTTAGTCCTTGGGTTCCCCTGTTTGTCCCAAACTGTGTCTTTAATTCCTCTAAAATCTCTATATCTTTGGATTTATTGTCCAAATAGTCTTCTAGCTTTACCCCATTGATAGCTAATCTTGTGATATTCGCTATGAGATCCACGTCTATGGGGATTGTCCTATCCATCCATAGGATACCTCCATGTAACCTGGCCCCAATAGTTGTTTCACACAAAGGCCAACATTTTTACCACACCCAAAATGTGGTATCATGTCCAACAGATTCATAATGCCTGAATTATAGAAGCCTGTGACCCACTGCGTAGGTTCCGAAATAGGCTTCCCTAGGGATCCTACCTCAACCATGTTCTCTAAGTATGCTTCCTGCGTGAATTTAGGAAACTTCATTTTATCAGTTATGTCATGGTATACATACTTTACCTTCGACACCTTCCCTAACATGTCTTCCACTGTGACTACAACGTCTGGAAGATGGGGTGAACTAATTTCCACCGCGCTTGGTGATTTCCTCTTTTTACCCGTGACTAGGTTTTCCTCTGTGGATTCGTCCTCAGGTGTTTCTTCTTCTTCTCCCTCCATTTCTTGTTGGCCTTCGAATTCTTCTACAAATTGTTATTTATGTTTGTTCTTTTTCGTAGGGTTTTCAGAACTAGGGTTCACACTGCCATTAGGGTTTTCTACACTTTGACCCGCTTGGACCTATTCTGTGGTTGATAGTTCTTCTTCTATCCCGGTGGGATGGATATATTCGATATCAGATGTTGTCATTTCCTCCATCTCCACAACATGATCTAGTTCTTCCATTCTTTCTTTCTTCCTGCTTGTCTATCGGGTTACTCGTACAAATCGGTTGGGAGTGCCAACCTTCGGGGGTGCCATATAATTAGTCTTGCACACAATTGATGGATTTCTCCTCTTACCCTATCGCCCTTTTCTCTCTCTCTCTTAATTTCTTAGTTTCTCAAAACTCGCTAAGTGTCAAACTTTCCCGTTCTTTTTCCTTTTTATAAACTCAATCATTAATGGTCTATCTTGTTTTTCACCTTTTCCGGTTATTTGCTCAATGTCTAATTTTTCTGCGCGCAATATTCCAAATTATGTCGCACCAATTGTTGTGTGATGTCATTCATGAATTACTTACTCCTCCTGATTACTTCTTTTTGGATTTTTCTTCATTTTTCTGTTTTTATCTTTCTTTTTCTTCTTTTAGATCCTATTATTTACAATATGTACAAGTATGCTTGTTGCGCTGCAACTATTGAGAGTTAGTAGGTTGAATGTCCCTATACAGTTTCAATATACTACGATTCACCATTCCTTGCACTTTCTTTCCTATTAAGTCTTGTAGTTGTACAACACCTCCACCTGTGACAGAATTTATCTTATATGGCCCTAGCCAATGCATTCTGAGCTTTCCTGGGTGCTGCAAATACTTAATTTCATAGAGTATAACCAGATCTCCTTCCTTAAACTTCTTATTCTTGATATGTATGTCATGCCATGCTTTATCATTTTCCTTTTGTACTTCTTGATGGAAACCTACCATGATTCTGTCTTCTTCTAATTCCATAAAATGTAATAGGGTGATCTATATCACCTTCTCCTAGTTGTGTTAATACTGCTTCTAATGGAATTATAGATGCATCTACATGCACATGAAATTATTTAGCCCAATATGGAAATACTAAAATCGGCATGGTAACCATATTCTCCTTCAAAATATCGAGACTCTTCTAGCATTCGTCATTCCACTGGTACTTAGTATCCTTCTTCAACAACTTCTCCATTGGCACAGTGATCTGTGATATACCCTAATGAATTTTTTGTAGTACCCTATATGGAGAATGTACTCTTCAACTGGCGCACTAACTTTTGTGGTGGTAAGTGAACTATGACAATAATTTTAGCAGAATCAACTAGCAGACCCTCTTTACACACCACATGCCCTAACAAAATCCCAAAAGGTGCATTGAAAATGCACTTCTTAATATTTAATGAAATATGAAAATGTCTACATCTATCCAACATCAACCTTAATAATTCAACATGATATTTTATCAAAATGAACAATGTCCAATCATCCAAGTAAACCTACAAAAAATTATGAATAAAGTCCTTAAAAGTTGCTACTACTACTCTTGAAAAAATGGCTTGTGCATTCTTCAATCCAAATGGCATAACTATATACTAAAATGAGCCCCACTCTATGGAAAATGTAGTTTTGTGTCTATCTTCTGGTGCTATCCTAATCCGATGATAACCTGAAAATACATATGTAAAAGAATAAGCTTCTTGACCCCCTACATTCTCCAAAACTTCATCTGTAAAAGGGGTAGGAAAAGGATCATGCAGGTAAGCATCATTCAATTTTCTCAAATCTACAAAAATAATGATCCGTCCTTCCTTATTTTCTTGCACCACCATGGAAATGATCCATTCCGACTCTTCTACAGGTTCTATAACACCAACTTCTAGAATCTTGTCAATTTCTATATTCACCTTCTCTTTGTATATTGGATTCAATCTGTACAACCTTTGTCTGATCGATCTTGCTTATGGTTTCAATGGGATCTTCATATCTTCTATTTCTCTTACTAACCCCTTCATCTCTGAGAATGTTGCTGAGAATAAGTCACTATACTCATGCAATAATTTTGTGATCCTTTCTACTTTCTGACGATCCTAATAATCTCCAATACTAGCCATCTTTGGGTTGTTTGCATTTCCAATGTTGACCTTAATCTTTAATGGTGTAGCATAATATTCTGAGTCTAGATTGGAACCTTCTACTTCCCTTTCACCTTCTACTTCTGGGATCTAGATATTGCACGGGTTATCTTCTTTGGGTTCTTTTGCTTATGCAACGTGATAACAATGCATAAATTGTTTGACTGTCTGACTAGCCTACCTCTGAGATGATGGAATTATTTTGAATTTTGGTTCTTCAAATATCTTGTCTCTTACTAGTTTCAACGTTGTGTCCATCTATGGAATGTCATGATCAAAGGAAAATGTAACTACAAAGTTTTGTTGTATTTCTTTTTAGTTGGCAGTTTCTCTGCGATGTTCCTGTTCTGTGTACCAGTTCTTCAAAATGATTTCTAGTGTGTGAAAAAAATGGTGTGGCCATTCCTCTAGTGGTACTAATCTCCACTGAACTATTCACTTTTCTACATGCTCTTGGGGTTGTCCAAATCCTTCATATTTCTCCTCATATTTATGCTCTTGTTCTACACAGAATCTAATGTGCAGTAACCTTTTGCACCAAAACCAATTGTTGATCTATGCCTTGTGTGATACCCACCATTTTGTAGGTTTACATTTTAAAGAAATATCTAATGCTATTAATCTCCGATTTTCCATAACTTCTACCTCGTATTTCATCAAAAATTCTTCTAAATCATTTAATCCATAAAAGTGGGAGGTTCTCTTACCTATGTGCCAACCCATATTAGTGTGTGCATCATTCTGGCACATATTCTAGTAGTTAATTCATGTAATTGTTGTTTCTAGTTTTCTAGTCTTGTATCAGAGTTTGAATAACAAGAACCAATACTCCAACTGAGCATGCCATCTTCATTTGGGTTGATATAATCTTCTTCGCACGCGATAGTCCTGTATAGTTGATTCACATCTTCTGTAAGAATATTATTCATCACAGGTTCCACACACTTGCCTCCTTCTGAGGGATCCAATGGTTCATTAACTCTGTATTCTATAGACTCAAATATCATTTTCCTTTTCTTCAAATTGATAATAGCTTGGTTATCAAAGGCCCAATCCAGACCCAACAATGTTGGATATGGTGAAGTATTGTCTACTATGTCAATGACTTCAAAGTTAGCCATGGTGTGCACACCATATATATATACTGGAATCCCCTTAAACCTTCCTATTGGCACCACTCTGTGTTGATTTTCCAACTTCAACTAAATAGGTGAATACCCAAAATATGGTTCTCCCATAGCTTCCCAGGTTTTCTTTGGAAGAACATTGAATTCATATCCTAATTCTAGTATAATATTCTCCATATTGAAATATCCTATGTTGGCATTCAATCTGAATTCCCTACTGGTTCTTCTCTTATTTCAGACCTAATTTACACTTGTTACCCCCTCTTCCTGATCTGAAAATAGAAGGCTGACTTGTTATTCTATGCAAGCACCCTCTACTTCATTAAAATAAACTTTACAGGACCTTGCTTCATGTATTTAAAATATGTAAGATAAATTATGTGCCAAGTTTATGCTTCTTCTTTTAAATGTTCATGTGTAAGAAATTGTTCTTTTAAATGGTTAAATATGTACTTTAAATAAATACACAACAACATAACTTGCAGCAAATAAACCATCAAACTCACAACAAGAACAAGATGATAAAGGAGTTCACCCCTCTTCGGGCTACATCTCCTTGAGCCTCCATTAATGGACTTGGCTCTCTGGGATTAATTTGTCAAAAGTTCTTTTAAAAGCTGCTTCTCAACTCCAATGGAAAAACAGACTGTACCATTGGGATCAGAACACATAAAACCCCAAAAAATGACTAATAAAACTCTGATAACGGATCATGGCTCATCCGGGCATGACCTCTTCTACATGTGGCCATAAGCTTCCCTGAGATTCTCTTTGGAAAAAACACATGTAAAAGTCTTTAAAAGCCTTTGAAACATGTCCCAATGTGTTCAGAGCATAACAATTAGCCAAAAATGACTATTCAGTCATAGAAAACAAACTTGGACTCACCAAAACATGACCTCAATCAATGAGGGCTTCAAGCTTCCTAGAGCTTCTTGAGACTTAAATGGTGAAAAACCTGTAAAATAAGTCTTCAAATGGCCTTGATAATAGTGCCATTGGATTCAGGACGTCCAAAATCCCCTAGATGGGCTTTTACGGCACCTCAATCGGCAAAAAAATGAGAAAGATAGGCCTCCTGCCATTCTCTTCCTTCAAGCTTGCTGGCTCTGGTTCGCCAAAACGAACCTATGTGTGCTTGAATCTAGAACACGCTAAAAAATGCATGCTTAAACCCATCACATGCGCATAATCGAAAAATGGTGCAAACCGTCGAACAGTTAGGGCGCACCCAACCCCTAACTGCCAAGCTCTCGGTCACAAGGTCCTCCATACGACCTCGCGCAAAAGCAAAAAGAGCTAACCGTTTCCAAGGCCAAATAGAAATAAGACAAGTGGCGGTCATTTTATACAACCGTTGAAACCAATTCCCATGTGCGCAACAGTCGGAAGGTATGGTCGTATGGTATTGTATGTGCGACCGGGGGCTGGGGCTAAGCCCCAGCCTGGACCCCCACGCCAACCACAAAGTAATTCCAATTTAAATATATATTAAAACATATAGTTAGCAAGAAACAAAACGCAGTGTATTGGAAGGGTGGACTTTGCAAAGGCTTGGCTGGTGGGGAGGTCCGGGGTTTGAATCCTACGAACTCCATAAAATTTTGAACCAATAACCAATATAACGGTGCCACGTGGCACCACGCCATTTGCCCAATAACTGCCACGTGTCACAATGTGATTCACCCAATTCTGTCAATGAGTGAAGGCCAAATCATCATCTGCCACTTGGACGTACGACCTCTTCCACGTCAGCATACAGTCATGCCACATCAGCATCCGTACGGACTGTACGGACTGCACAGTCAGCGTCCCTTTTTTTTTACCTGTTTGGCGATTCGAACAGATCGCGATATATCTCGCTCCCGACGTCCGTTTGAGACGAAACAAATTGAGTTGGGTTCGTGATGATGAGGGATATGCTCTTGTTCATTTTGAGGCAATTTTGAGAACGTTGATTTTTGGGCTAAAATTTGACCCCTAGTCCAGATTTTGATCACGCCTTCCCACTGAAAGGATTTTGGACCCACAAAAGATTATGATTATCTATCTGAGCTTCAATACTCTTCTTCTTTCAAGTTCTATCAACTGATTCTACTTGAAAAGTCTTTTCCATAATCACCTGTATACTTTGACATGCCTTGCACTGCAACTGGCTATGTCCCTCAACCACTGTTCTCTGGCTGCTGCTGACCCACTGTTCTCTCTGTGCTTGGAATACTGCCAACCTTCCCACTGAGAATCAAGTCCCTCTTGTGAACTCTTTAACATCAACACAATCAACTCTCCAATGGATGCAAAAACTTTCCTGCGACATCTTGTCACAAGCCAAGAAAACCATCAATCTTGAAAACAAATTATACAAGACTGAAAAATGATGGTAACAAAGTCTTTTTCTCTTCAAAAAAACTGTCGCATCTTGTACTTCATCAAATAACATGGCATTTTCTTGCATCATGGTGTACTCAAAATCAACTTACAAGTCAACAAACACCATAGACTAAACACAAGTCGAAAAACATAATCGCCACAACATAGTCATCAAGACAATCATCAACACCAGTCGAGACTCATTTGAAACATATCGACCTTCCCAATGACAAGTCGACAAACATGATACACAATCATGTTGCAATCATGAGTCATTCATGATGAACTATTACCAAGTTCATTGCTTACACATACACAAAAACAAATGCATGTGCATGACTCTTCAACTCTCCTTCCAGTACAAACATAAGTACATAACCCAAAACATGTGGGTACATAAGAGCTGAATATGAAAAATATACATGGTTGTAACAAGTGAACATCATATCCATCTTTTACATCCTCCTGGAAAATTTATGCAACAACAAAAATGCCTTCAAAATGAATTGCATTCACATGCAACTTGCATCATGCAAGTTGTGATAAACTGCTGCAACTTTATCATGCTTCCCATAAATGCACACATAATGCTGAAAAGTGCATTTACAATAGAAAAATGCAAGCCTTACTTGCTCAAGAAATCCAACCATTTCTTACCAAGCCAAGTCAACGGTGACTTTTTATGCTGAACATCGTCCTCTTGTGAATCATCTTGACTCAGATCGATGATGGAATCTCCTCTTCCATTCTTGCCAATCTCTTTATCAATCTACTTCTTGTGCTGTGGATGAGTGGTTGGATGCAATGTCCAACATTGGTCAATGAAATGACCCCGCTTCTGACAATGAGTGCAAATCTTTTGCATCCTCTTTTCACGTTTTCTTTGCTTGTAAAGTTTCCTGAAAGCTATTAATCTTTTCCAACATTTTGAAACAGGATGGTTATATAAACCACAATATGTACATGGATTCTTTCTTCCATTTTTACATACAAATTTATCATGCTTAACATAATCAAAAGCAACTGAA
>ML788330.1:203598-237326 GCA_009831015.1 Picea engelmannii | reverse complement strand
ACTTGAAACAAAATTTGTGCTTGGAACTTTTTCCCTTGTCTCCTCGACTTTGGAATTTGCTCCATCTCTTCGTTCATATCCAAGACCACAATACTTGGGTCTCTCTTCAACAACAATAGGCTCAACAATGTCTTGTGCATGCTTTCCTAAACCTCTACCTTCATAGCCCATTTTTAACAATAACTTGGACCCTATTCCTCTTGTGTGATTTTCAAAATCACCAAAACATTCATCTTGAGAAGAATTAGAAGATAAACTAACATTGCATACCTTATGTTCATGCATGTACTTGGTAAGGGTTTCCTTTGCCTCATGGAGTTGAATCTCCATCTCATGCAACCTTTGAAGAAGCTGGTCTTTCTCTTTCTTCATGGCCATCAACTGCTCTTCAAGGGCAATGCTCTCATTTCTATCTTCACACATCTCTTTCATCATATCTCTCATGGTTAGAATTTCCTTTAACATATCTTTGTCAAAGAACTTGGATTTTGAAGATGTATGAGAACTACAAATGTTTGAAGCTTCCTCCATCCTTGCAAGATATCCAACTTCAAGACAAAACTTGCACAAAAACCAATAGCTAAATCTCAAGCTATCAATGGCAAATACATGAGCAAAACAAACTAGTGCTCGGATACCACCTGATCTGAAAATAGAAGGCTGACTTGTTATGCTATGCAAGCACCCTCTACTTCATTAAAATAAAATTTACAGGACCTTGTTTCATGTATTTAAAATATGCAAGATAAATTATATGCCAAGTTTATGCTTCTTCTTTTAAATGTTCATGTGTAAGAAATTGTTCTTTTAAATGGTTAAATATGTACTTTAAATAAATACATAGCAACATAACTTGCAGCAAATAAACCATCAAACTCACAACAAGAACAAGATGATAAAGGAGTTCACCCCTCTCCGGGCTACATCTCCTTGAGCCTCCATTAATGGACTTGGCTCTCTGGGATTAATTTGTCAAAAGTTCTTTTACAAGATTCTGCTCAACTCCAATGGAAAAATAGACTGTACCATTGGGATCAGAACACATAAAACCCCCAAAAATGACTAATAAACTCTGAAAATGGATCATGGCTCATCCGGGCATGACCTCTTCTACATGTGGCCATAAGCTTCCCTGAGCTTCTCTTTGGAAAAAACACCTGTAAAAGTCTTCAAAAGCCTCTAAAACCTGTCCCAATGTGTTCAGAGCATAACAATTAGCCAAAAATGACTATTCAGTCACAAAAAACAAACTTGGACTCACCAAAACATGACCTCAATCAATGAGGGCTTCAAGCTTCCTGGAGCTTCTTGAGACTTCAATGATGAAAAAACTGCAAAATAAGTCTTCAAATGGCCTTTATAATAGTGCCAATGGATTTAGGATGTCCAAAAACCCCTAGATGGGATTTTACGACACCTCAATCGGCCAAAAAATGAGAAAGATAGGCCTCCTGCCATTCTCTTCCTTCAAGCTTGCTGGCTCTGGTTCACCAAAATGCACCTCTGTGTGCTTGAACCCAGAACACGCTCCAAAATGCGTGCTTAAACCCAGCACATGTGCATAACTGAAAAATGATGCAAACCGTCGAACAGTTAGGGTGCGCCTAGCCCCTAACCACCAAGCTCTTGGTCACAAGGTCCTCCATACGACCTCGCACAAAAGCAAAAAGAGCTAACCATTTCCAAGGCCAAATAGAAATAAGACAAGTGGTGGTCGTTTTATACAACCGTTGAAACCAATTCCCATGCGCAAAATAGTCGGAAGGTATGGTCATATGGTATTGTATGTGTGACTAGGGGCTGGGGCTAAGCGCCAACCCGGACCCCCGCACCAACCACAAAGTAATTCCAATTTAAATATATATTAAAACATATAGTTAACAAGAAACAAAATGTGGTGTATTGGCAGGGTGGACTTTGCAAAGGCTTGGCTGGTGGGGAGGTCCAGGGTTCGAATCCCACGAAATCCATAAAATTTTGAACCAATAACCAATATAACGGTGCCACATGGCAGCCCATGACTGGGCCACGTGGCACCATGCCATTTGCCCAATAACTGCCACGTGTCACAATGTAATTCACCCAAATCTGCCAATGAGTGAAGGCCACATCATCATATTCCACTTGGACGTACTACCTATACCACATCAGCATACGATCATGCCACATCATCATCCGTACGGACTGTACGGACTGCACAGTCAGCGTCCCTTTTTTTTTTACCTGTTTGGCGATTCGAACATATCATGATATCTCTCGCTCCCGACGTCTATTTGAGATGAAACAAATTGCGTTGGGTTTGTGATGATGAGGGATATGATCTCATTCGTTTTGAGGCAATTCCGAGAATGTTCATTTTTGGGCTAAAATTTGACCCCTGGTCCATATTTTGATCACTTCCCCAGGATTAGACTTTTCCAATAAACTTTGCAGTAATTGTAAGGAAGTTTTATCACTCAACAACTTGACACAAGCTCCCAAAAAGTTTCTTAAGTTACTTACTTGTTATGAAGCCCGATCTTGATTGGTTTGATCAAATAATGAGGGCATTTCATATATTGGTATCTCATATACTAGATTTGTTCCTTAAGTGGATGCAATATTTTCCTTCAAATATCTTGTCTAGATTCGTTGAATATCTCTTTATGTTTGCACGCATAAAACTTTTGTTCATGCAATGTGTTCTTCCTAACCCATTGTTACTGGTCCTGATCCTTCTTCGATGCATCTTCTCCTGTATTGGCTCCACCTCTAGTCACTATGTTAATCTTCTTCTCATCTTCTTCTATGTGTTCCACCCTGATCCATTGCATGTTCTGATTAGTATGGTTCCACTCGTCCTATATTTTTATCAAAAATGTTGGATAGTCCTTTGTTTCATGGTCTGTTGTACAACAATACATAGATGTTGTAGGTGGTTGTGGGAAATCCCTTGCATGGTGCCCTAATTTCTGACAGTTATGAGACACTATTAGTCCTCGACCTCCTCCAAAGCCTCTTCCTCCACAACCTCCTCCTCTGAAGTCTCCTCTGTTTCCCTGATTATCTTCATGAGCTGTGTTTTAGTGAGGTCCTTGATTATACTACGGTTGTCGGTTATTGTATTGTTGTAGTTTTGCACACTATTGTGTGGGATTATATTGTTGCTTCCCTTGAAACTATTGCACATTATACTATGGTTGTGATGCAAATTGTTGTGTGGGATTGCATTGTGGCTGCTTCATAGTGTTATACTATGAATGCTACACAGTTTTTCCTGTTACATGTTCATCCTACACCCTGTATGTATCTGCAATCCTTTCTTTCATCATCTCCAAGGTTATATAGTCTTTGTCTTCATGTCCAATTGACTTACAAAAGTTACATTATGTAGTCTTCTGAACTGTCTAGTATTTCTGCATCATATGGAAATGATAGGGATCATGCCCATGTGTTTTGAAAATATCACACCATGGTCCTCCTTAAGCCAAAGGGTTTAGCATACCCATTCCATTATACTGTGAAAATAATGGACACTCATTCTTGCGATGACCTTTTTTCCTGCACATTGTACACCAAACATCTTCTTTTTTCTCCTTTCCTTTTTTATAATTTAACTAGAATGTTAAGTTCTTCGTATCTTGCATCAACTCTTCCACAGTTGGATCTGTATGCTTCTATTGATTTTTGTCTGGCTATAAGGTAACCTGTAGGGCGTTACCCTGACTTTGGAATTTATGTTGTCTCAAAGGATACTTCAAGTGTGGCAACAAATAATTAACAAACAAATGCCTATGTTGTGTATCAATAATAGTGTACTTTAATTTACCTTTTAATATCTTGAACTTTTGGTCCAGTTCCCAGATTGATTCTCTTGGTTTTTGGTTGATATCTATCGTTTCATTCATAGACTGATATTCTGAAATTGGTGTTGAGAACTCAACACACCCTAAAAGACTTTGCAAAATTTTTCTTTTGGGTACCATTTTTCATTTCTGAATAGAGTCAGTTTTGTTGGGATGAATGGATTTTGTTGTCATTACATTTGATCATCGATCACATTTTGTTTGGTTTGAAGTTTGTAGATAGATTGAAATTTTTCTCTAATTAAATGTGGCATAAATACTAAGTACACACAACTTAATTTTTTTTTTATAAAAGAGTTGTGTGCCAAACGATGATTCTGGTCTGCAAAAACTGTTCTGGAAAAATCGTCGATGTATCATCGACATCGGTGAAATCCACAAGAAAAAATGACAACATAAACAACAAAAATCGTCAATCTCTGATCACCAATATATCGTCGACATTGGTGAAAAGGGAGAAAGGGCACAATAGCCAAAAACTTATGTCTAAAGAAAATCACCGACGTCGAAAAAAAAAATGCTTCTCATGCCGAAGAGGTCAAATAAACCGTCATGTGTTTTGCTGCATAGATAGTCTGTATTGCTTGGTAACCTCCCACATCATATTTTGGTGTTCCCCATGTCATATATGTACTTCCACATCATCACTATACGATAGTGTGGATTGACATTGGAATTTTTGCCTAAAGGTGCCAACGAAGCAATGTCAAAGACAAATTGTCGATGCCAATGCACCCATTAATTACTGATAGATTGCTAGGACACCAAATGATAGGGTTTACATTGAACATTTATCAACCAATGTCGAAAATACTAGCTAATCTTCATTGTCCATTTAAAGACCCTACTTATCCCCGATGCTGATCATACTAGTTCCTTTGAAGTGTGAAAACACTTAGGTAATTTGATGGGACACCTCTAGCTGAGTGAAGGATGAGTTCTACGATTTGTTAGACAAATAGGAACTTCACATAACTGATACCATGACGTTGCATGCCGACCAACATTACAAATTTGAATTCATCAATGAACTATAAAATAACATGCTCTTGCGTCACCGACTTGCTTTACTTTTAATCCTAAGCATGATGTGGATTTCGTTATAGATTGTATAGATCACATTAGCACTCTTGAACATAAGACTCGACGCGACAAGGTAGGTATGTTTTTAAATTTACAAGGTTTGTGCCCAAGAATGGTATTTTTTTCGCAAATCATTGATCTCCCAAGCAGATGAAGGAGAAAGAAAGAACATCGAAGAGGCTATGTCTCATTGTTTCACTTCAATTACCAGTAATCCTAGTTTATTTCTTGGAAGGAAGAGGTAAGCTTTGTATTTATCATTTGCATTTACGATTGCATCGAATAACTCTTGTCGAAGTTAGCTTGTAGCTCATTATAACATTTTGTGCAGGAAAATGCCTCTATGAAAACCAACAACTAGGTACTCACCAAGAACGCTCAAAATGAATGAGCTAGAGATCAACGAAGGGTCAACACCGACAACCATAAGGGAGCTTGATTTTGTTTCAAAGACAGAATGAGTTATCCTAACTTTGACCAAGAAGTAGTTTACCCAACCTCCAATGTTGGGGGACATAGAGGTAGGGACTAGATCTAAAGTAATGAACCCGGATTGGGGGTACCTTTATAACAAAATCAGTTAGGAATATTACCTAGTGTTTACACGTCACAACAACCCAGACTTTAGGGTATTGGATGATGAAGTTTTCCTAAATATTAGGTGATCATATCTACACAGGGTGGATTGTTGGACCCCACTTTTTCCCTACATCAAAACCCTAGGATGGATAATTGACCATGCAGACACAATGAAATACACGATCAACAATGAGGAGGGTGAATGTGTTGGTATCTTTCTCCCAGTAGAGGTGAAAAAATATTACAAACTCAGAGACCTTGAGGAGAGGCTAAATATAGATTTTTTGGTTAGGCTTTATGAACTTCAAGACACTATTGGGTTACTAGCCTTGTGGTGGAAAGAGGATAAAAATTTCACAAACACGAGCAATGGCTAGTACAACATGGTAAACCTATGAGAGCCCTATATGTATTTAATTGATTTGATCTACCAATTGTATGGATAAAAGGATCGCTTGAATTTTTCAGAAGCATGGATGACCTTATCATATACTGTAGCGATGTCCAGGAGAAGTTTCAATTAGGGAGCCATTATTTTCAAACAACTGAGTATCAACATCCTATAGGCCTAGATACCAAAAAAAGGAGAAGCATTGGTCTTGTACATGGAATCTTTCCTATTGCATGTGATCTACGCGAGAAACATTTTCGTAGGTATGATTTTAAGTTGGCATGTTCCCGAGTTACCTATGAACGTTTATTTTAACATTTTGTGAGAGAATAGGTACAAAAGATTTTATTCCATGATATGTGATGAGTTTATAGCCAAAATACACTTCATTATCTTTAGAAAAGAATGCCTGAGGCTTTTGACGATAGCCAAAAAGATGATATCCAAATTTGGACACTGGTATTTTGAAGAAACATGCATTTATATTAGAGTGTTCTGGGCTACTGGTGCGGCACACCTACTCCCCCTTCATGTCCCAGACCATCTCACATTGGGAGAGATTTGTTACCAGACCATCCTACAAGGCTATAACGCTTCTCTAGTGAAGGATAAGGAAAGGGATATCATAAAATATGGTTTTCATATTGGGTTTTATATGGTTAAAGACATTGCATAGGAGAAACAAGAAGGATTGAGTTATCTTGAGTGTCGGTTCCCCACAGGATATTTTCACAAAAATGATCCAAAAGTCTTGGTACTCCAACATGCCTCTTAGGTGTCCTCATGTTGGCCATATTCTCATGACAATTTTGAAGATGACATCTTTACTGAGGGTGCCCAAGATTGGGAGGAATTGATCCATAAAATGGATAACCCTAGTATGACCAAATTCAAAGAAATGACCATGGATGAACAAGTTGAGAAAATAAATCACACAGCTCAAGAATCCATCAGGGTAAGAGAAGAAAAGAGAGAATCAGAAATGACAAAAGCACAAAAAGGGGGACATTGTTATTGGAAGAAGTCGTGAGAGCTATGAAAATATTAAAGGAATATCCCCCACTTAACCCTTTGGTAGGACCCTTGAAAATTACCGTGGCCAATACAAATGGCCATGAGGAAGAAATAAATGGCTCAAAAAAAGTTCCACCTGAAGAGTCTGCCAACCAAGAAAACACTAGCGCTATGTCACCCCAGGTAGGATCGTCAGTGGCAATTATAGCTCAGCGAAGGCTAGCAAGAGAATCAAGAGGGATGGGTATGCCTACTGTCCTCATAAATTTAATCACCATATACGATGACGAGGAAGGCTCGGAGGCTTCACACATAACCCCATTATTAATCACACAGGAGGAAGAACCAAGGAATACATCCGCTCCAGCCTCCGATGATTTGGTCCCAAAACCCCAAGAAGGAGCCCTGGAAGCTAGGACCACTCTTGAAACTATATTTCTCAATCAACTTGAAACACAACCATTGGGAGAAACAAAACCTCTTGATGACAACTCTAAGAATGACATGGATACATGTGAACAAGAAGAAGGAACGGGGTAGCAAGAAATTGACATCCCAATGGATGAACTCTCAACCAATACTGATACTCCTCCTACTTCTCCATCTAGGACAAATAATATGTCAGTCGAAGAGGACCAAAATAAGGCCAAGTCATGAGAACGCACAAGAAATTCCCCTACTAGGGAGCTAAGTCGACCAAGCCATGTAACAGAACAAGCTGATGCACCAACATTACCACATAAACCACTGATTGATGAATACGGAGGTTAGGTTCCTACCCTTGGAAGAGATTTATGAACTACCATGGAACACCTCTATATGGCAGGAAGCCTAGGAAATACTCTATCCTCATGGGATCAACAGATTCCTGAACCAGTAGACGAAATCGTTGATATACAGGCCATTTCTTATGATAGGAAAAGGAAGGTTGTGATGAAAATAATAGTTAGGAAAAGGAAGCTTACGCTTGATAGCACCATGCTCATAACCAAAGAAGAGAAGCTATTTGACACAAAAAGTGCTAGGATGATTGAGCTAATAAGATCATGGATGACCATAACCAATGCCACATAAGACAGGGAAAAAACGGATGAAAAGGAGGCAACTACCAGGAAGAAAGAGTTGGAACAACTACAACATCAAGTTGAATATTACCAAAATTCAACACAGACGATGATACTCTTGAAAAGTGAGTTCTGAGAGATGTATGCACAATTCAAAAGGGAGAGATGCCTCTTCACTACATGAATAGATTATTTTCAAGAAGATACCATTATGGGGCTAGCAACCTGCAAAGACATGCATCGATGGTATGAGAATGCACATCAAGCCTTGGAACACATCGACTACATCAACGAAGTACATAAGGTTTGAGATACAAAATAACATGGCATCCAAATGCTGATGGAAAGCAACATCACCCAAATCTAGAAGGTAGTTGAACATTGGGTATACATGGTCCAGAAACCCCGATGAAAAATGAAGGAAATATGGGAAGAATGTGAGAAAAGTTGGGAAAACATTAACCGGGAAATGTGGAATATTGACTTTCCAGAGTTTGTCCCACCAGAGGATTTAACTGATTTATGTGACATAGTTAAATGACATGCAGAGAAAGACCGACTATGCGAAATGGGGATTTCATAGGTTTCAAGCATGATCCTGGGTCAAGTGAATAAGTTCATGGAGCCTCCAATTAAATCTCTCACATCCTTACAGCGTGTGAGTGTTAAACTATCAAGTACAAAGAACATATAGTTGAGATAAAGGAGGTCCTCTTTGCTTCGATGGATCAACACAGGTTCCCATATGAAAATACATGTGAATATCTCTTCTATAGATGATCAAAATATGAGAGGAACAATCCACTTCAGTAAAATGACAAGATGATCTAAAGTGAAACAAAAGAGAACAAATAGATAAAGTCCGCCACGTGTCATTTTTTTGACTTGACACAACTTTAGTAGTTATTTTTAGTTTAGTTATTTTTTACAAATAAGAGAATCGACCTTGTGTTTAAGGGTCGATGGTTTTGGAAATAATTTTTTTTCCTGGAATATTGTAAGAGAATTATTTATGTGCAAGTTATTTTAATTTAGAAGTTTTGTTTAGAACCAAAGACACTTCTTTCACCTAAGGCATGAATGTGACTGGACCGAAGGGGATTATCTCTATCTTCATTCGATGTTTTTTTCTTTATTGAGTAAGAGTTGTTGTATCTGTATTTAAGTTATCTTATAATGCTACTATAGTTCTTTTATTTTAATTGATGAATATAAATCAATTGTGTTAATATGTGATTGATAATAGAGTATATAAAATTAATTTTCTTGCACTCATTTTCTATTACATATGTATTTCCTTTTTGTAACCATTATCTCAAATGATGTTGAATGTCTAAAATTAAAATGGTATTATTGCTAGCTTGAAGTAGTTTTGATTCTCATTGTTTGCATGCTGAGGTATAAAGGTTATCCCAGAACCCAACTTTATTCAATATATAATAACTTCCCTCTTTCATTTATCTTAATATCCACCTTTCATTCCCACTAATGTAAGAAAATAATGAAAAAGAGAACTGCATATCCTGAGGAAAGGTTTCACAGAAAGACATACCCATCGGTCATGATTAAATCCCATCCAGAAACCCAACTAGATCACAAATATGGAGAACAATACCACTCAGTAAATTCTTGTGAGTCTAATTGGGCCTCTCAAGTGGGTTTGGTTCCCGTTGTTGAGTCAAAGGGATTTCAGACCCCTCAACATAATTGGAACTAGAAGGAGGGCCTGTCGAATGCATGGCTAACAATATTTCTGATAATATATTGTGTAAAGCTTGTAGATTCAAAACAACCCACATGCATGGCTAGTCATTCTCAAGACAAGCCACATACAAAGAGTAATCCCACTATGAGTAACTCACCTTAGCATGAAGAGGAAGAATTATTGTACCCTAAAATACCTTACACTCTTCCCCATGAAGAGTTAAATAAGTTCAGAAGAATCACCAGAGCTTATGCTTGACATATTGGAGCATTACCTTTAGCTCCTTTACTTCCTCAAAGAAAATGAATAAGAATATTGGTTGTTGATACCCCTGATCAGGTATTCATTCACATGGTAGAATACCTGATAGAATTTTCCCTAACTGAGATTGAACAACCCCTTGGTCTCATACCCAAAAGACCAGTTGTCACCCCACCAACTAGTAACTACTCTGAACCTAACGATTTTGAATCTCAAGAGGAGGGGTCAAACTTAGATCGCTCAAGTTTTGAATCAGAAGACATGGGGGATAATAATGATAAAAACGGAGAAAGGGGATACCAACCTATATAAAACCAACCATGGTTGGAAATATATTCTTTGGCGATTCTAGGATGGGTGCATAATCTACCCAGACATCCAGAAAAACTACCCAAATTTGACCCCTAAACCTCTGGATTGCCTGAAGACCATATTAAGAAGTTCATATTAGCCATAAGGTTGATGAATGTGAAACACAAAGATTTGGTGTGTAGAATTTTCCCTTATACCTTTGAAAATTCAGCCTCAACTTGGTATTTCAACCTACTGGTTGGTTCCATAACTAGATGGACAAAGTTTCAAAAGGATTTCTTGGACAAATTTGTTGAAGAAACTACTATAGGAGCTTTAATGGCTGAAATTTTTTCCGCCACTATGAGTCCAAAATAAAAGATCAAATATTTCAACCAAAGGTTCACCACCATTTTGATCAAATTCCAACTTGAGGCTAAACCAACTTTGGAGATGCAGATTGAAGTATATGCTAATGATCTCCCAGCTTCTATTTCCATGTTCATAAAAAGGGCTGCCAAAAATACTCTAGCTGGAAATTTCGAAGAAGATAAAACAATTGAATTTCAAATGAAAGGATGCAAATAAGGTCATATCTCACTAATAAAAAAGGAAACCCAACCTATACCTAATAGGGGACTTTTGTTAACCAGACCCTTAGGCAAAAAAACAAAACAAGGTCCTGAGAAAGCGGGTGGGGACCTAGAAAACTTGCAGTGGATCGTAGATATGAAGAGGATTGTTGGGGAAGGAAACCAAATTCAAAGACCTTATAAACCTTTTTTTTAAAGGAACCCACCTTTCAAGGCTATAGAACCTCCCCCAACCAACCTGAACATCGACTTAGGGAATGTAGCATCTGATTTGTTCTGTACATATCATCAAGAAAAACATTCAAAAAGGGACTGCCCCCAATGGTTGCATGCTATGAATCTAATGGCTAATATATTCCTAAATGAATATTATCTATCCGAAAAACCCAATGGCTCGAAAATAGGTGTCACCAATCAAGAAATTCAAGAACCACCTAAATAGACAACGATGTTGTTATGGGATCCCAACCACCCAATACTTTTTAACAATGTCGTAGAGGTGCAAGGACCCCCTGCCAAGATTCTGGTTGTACAGATGTGAAGTAAAAGTCAACCTATCCAAAGTAACCCCACCACTACTCAATCATCTCGAGGAAATCAAGTGGTTGATCACCCCAAAAAACTATTTTATTCCCAAATAAATCCCACAAACATACACACACGGGAAACACCTAATCTAGACTACAATGTGGAAGAAGACTTGAAGAAGATGAAAGCTAATGTGTCTATCATAGACATGTGTAGGATTTCTCAACAAAATGATTTTTTGTTACAAGAATTAAAATTAATAGATACCCCTATGACAAGCATTGACCAAGGTAACGTCCCATCTCCCACATACTGAACAAATAAGCCGAGTGTGAATGGTTGTTCTTTAGACAAAAAAGGGAAGGCCTTTTGTTCCTCCTTTCTTCTTGACATTTGAGGTTTTTAACATAAATCTACATAGTTTCCTAGTCGATTCAAAAGCATCTTCAAATGTCATGCCATTTTCAATCTGTAAGAAATTGAACACAACCCCGGTCAAAAGTGATAAACACGTTATACAACTAGATAGAAATCAGGTAAAGGTCATTGGGGAACTGAAAAATGTCATGATTAGAATTGCTACACACCCTAAATTTGTTCAAGTAATTGACGTAATCGTGGTAGACATCCCGAAGGCTTATAGAATGCTACTTAGCCGAGATTGGTCTGTGAAATTAAACGAATATTTTAGTACTAACTGGGCTCACCTATGGTTGCCATTGAAAGGACATCCAAACATGATCAGGATAAATAGAGAAAGATACCTCAAACATATTGTCATTGATTTAGGGACACCAAATGAACCTTCATCAATAGATTTCCCTGTGTTAGAAAACTACTCCTATGATTTTGATTTCGGTAATTTCACCCCACATGTTTGACATACCATCAGCACAAAAATATGAAATGATATTTCAAATAAATTTACTAGTGGAAACAGAGGAAATCGTCCTCTATTAGGATTCTTCGACAGGAGTAGCAGATAAGGAGGTTGAAATTGTAAAGATAGCTAGACATGAAAAAGTCATAAATTTTCCTCCCCAAATTTGGACGTTGTACTTTGATGGATCTAAATTGCAAGAGGGGTTGGGAGCGATATGCATCCTCATTGACCCAAAGGGGAAATTTTTTTTCTTATCCTGCAGATTAGAATTCAAATGCACTAATAACACTTCTGAATATGAAGCTCTAGTCCAGGGACTAAAGAAGGCCATCGACTTAAACATCAAAGAATTGAAAGTTTTTGGAGATTCTGAAATTGTCGTCAGGAAAGTTAAGAATACCATCCATTGTAATTCACCACACTTAATAAATTATCAGCAAGAGGTACATAGACTAATAGACAATTTTGAGGCCTTCAACATTGTCGTTGTTCCCACGACAAAAAATACCCTTGCTGATGCTCTAGCCACCGTAGGCTCAAGATTGTCTCCTTTAGAAGATTATGAAGCCTCAAGGTTTTTAGTGGAACTTCTCTACAAACTATCGGTACCTAACAACATTTCTAACTGGAATTTTTTTGAAGGGGATGAACAGATTGTATATTTCCTAACAAATCAGAAGAATGTTAAGGATTTGGCCATTGATGATGAATTATTCCAAGAACTACTCACAGAATCGTATCTCCACGAACATAAGAAGGGAAAATATCACTTTGATGAAAAACCCAAGTTTCAAATGATACCTAAAGGAGTGGCTAATTTGGAGAACCTTTTCGACCTAAGGGAAAGATTCATAGGGCCAAAGAATGCAAAAATAGGGAGCTCATGTCCTATATAAAAAACTATAAAGCTAGGCGCCCCTGAGAATTCCAATAATGTCAATTTAGGTAAGATTGTGTCCAAAGAAGACATGAAAGCTTATATTAAACTATTTAAATAATATCAAGATGTCTTTTCTTCTTCTTACCAAGAATTGAAAACATACGATACTCACATTATCCAACACAGATCCCATTAAAATATGGAATAAAACATTTCCAACAAAATCTTAGGAAGTACCACCCATCTTTGGAACCTCTAATGTATCAAGAGATGAAGAAATTGTTAGATGCCAATATTATCGTTTAGGTCAAACACTCTGCCTAGGTAGCCAATCTGGTGTTTGACAAAAATAAGTCTGGGGAGATCCATCTGTGTGTGGATTTTAGAAACCTTAACATAGCATCAAAAAAATATAAGTACCTAGTCCCACCCATGGAACAACTCCTACAGACAATATCCAGTTCTGAATTTTTTTCCCTCCTAAACGGTTTCTCAGGATATAACCAGGCCTTGGTTTCAGAAGAATATCGATTAAAAACTACCTTCCAAACCAAGTGGGGAGCCTTATCTTATAAATGCATTCCCTTCAGGTTGATTAACGTAGGGGAAACCTTCCAGAGGGACATGGAAATATATTTTCAGGGATTGATTAACAAGTGTGTGGTAGTCTATTTAGATGATGTAACTATATACTCAAAAAATAAGGAAGACCACATTCAACGTTTGACCCAGATCTTGAAAGGTGTAGGAAATATGGAATATATTTGAACCCTAAGAAAACCATATTTGGCGTAGAGGAAGGGAAACTATTAGGTCATATTATATCTCAAGGAGAAATTAACATCGACCCTAAGAGGATAAAAGCGATATCTCAACTCCCCTTGCCTCACAATAAAAAGGCCATGCAATCTTTCTTTGGGAAAATCAACTTTGTGAGAAAATTTACTCCTGACTTCGCCGAAATTGTTAAACCTTTACAAAAAATGATTCGCAAAGATGCTGAGTTTAAATGGGATGAAGAAAAGAAAGGTTCTTTCAATAACATCAAAGCTTCCATCTCCCAAGCACCAGTACTAAGAATCCCTAATTTCAACAAATATTTTTTCCTTTATACCTTTGCTTCTGATCAATCCTTGGTTGTGGTACTTACCTAGAAGGATGATGAAAACAATGAGGCACTGGCATCATTTATGAGCACTAAACTCCAAGGAGTCGAACTTAGCTACCCTGTTATAGACAAACATGCTTATGTAATATATAAAGTGGTCAAACATTTTAGATCCTATATCATGAAGAATTAGACTAAAGTCATAGTAGCCCACCCCGTGATCCGATCTCTGTTGACTAAAAAGGAGATGGGAGAAAGAAGGGGAAATTGGATGGTAGTCATACAATAATTTGATCTAGACATAAAACCTGTCAAAATAGTCAAGGGTCAAGGATTATGTAAATTGGTCATTGAGGCCCAAGATATGATTAATGCAGAAGACTCCAGTTGGGAAAATGAGTTGTCATTATGGTGCGACGAAGCCTTATACATACCTCCAGGGAAATAATCTTGGTATGGAAACTTGTCTTATCTCTTGCATCATGGAACTTGTCCGGAAAACCTAAACCCTAGAGAAAGGAGAGATCTCAGGTGAAAATATGCTCAATATCGCCTCATAAATTCTGTTCTTTTTCATGTAAATTATGATGGAGTACTCCTTAGATGTCTTGAACATGATGATGTAGAAAAAGTTCTTAGATATCTCCATGACGGTCTAGTGGGTGAACATTTTGCAGGAGAAACCATGACTCACAAAATATTAAGGGCTTCTTATTACTAGCCTACTATATTCAAGGACGCTCATGCATATGCCAGGAAATGTAAATATTTCCAGGTAAGTGTCAGTATAGAAAAGAGGGAAGTCGTTCCACCCCAGCCAATGACCATATCTAGACCATTCAAATAATGGGGAATAGACGCCATAGGGGAAATTACTCCCAATTCTTCGAAACAACATAAATATATCTTGACTACTACAGATTATTTTATGAGATGGATGGAGACTATCCCTCTCAAGCACGTTAATGAAAAGGTATTAGTCAAATTTCTAGAACAACAACTGATAACAAGGTTTGGGATGCCCTCCATTCTCATTTTTTACAATGCTGCCTACTTTTCTTCCACAGTGATGACAGAATTTTCCCTTGATAAGAGGATCATAATAAGATATTCTGCAAAATACTATCCACAAGGGAATGGGGTAGTAGAGTCAACTAATAAGAACTTGGCGAGGATTTAAAAAAAAAACAGTTGTTGAAAATCAGAGGAATTGGCATAATTTTCTTCATAATTCCCTATGGGCCGATAGAGTAATGCCTAAAGAAGCCATATGAAACTCTCTTTACTTTCTAGTATATGGACAAAAATGCATTCTCCCAAATGGATTGTATCTTCCATCTTTACAACTGGCTCAGGCATCAACAAGTCAACCCTCATCCACTCTACAACAAAGGATTGATACCCTTCTCATGCTGGATGAAGAAAGGGAAAAAGATAAAGTCAATTTCACCACTCATCAACAGGTGGTTAAAAGATGGTTCGACAAATATAAGGCCAAAGAAAAAAAAATTGAAGTAGGAGACCTAGTCTTGAAGTGGGATAAATCAAACGAGCCCAAAGTAAAACACTTAAAGTTCCAAAATCTTTGGCTCAAACCTTTTCAGGTGGTCGAGAAGATTGAGGCAGGAACCTACTGGTTGCATAATCTGAAGGGGGAATTCGATACCCTCTCGATGAATTTCCAGGACTTAAAAAAATATTTCTCTTAAAAAAAAAAAAAGATTCTTTGTTTGAGTTATTGTTTCATTTTTCAGCATACATTTTGATTAAGACACGTGTGTGGGTTTCAAGGAAGATCATTTTCGAACTTATTTTTCCATTCTTTCTTTTTTTCTTGTTATTTTATTTTAATTAAGTTGTGTTTCATAAAGGAATGGTTGAATTTAATGAATACGGTGAAGCAAAATCTTCTCCTGACCTACACTTACATGCAAAATAAGAGGTGTTGGGTAGACACAAGTTTTCAAAATCACATTTATCTTTGTAAGCATACTACCTGGGAAAGCGATAAAATATATTCCTAGTGGCCTGGTAAATCTAAAAGGAGGGATGGCTAGCTAGAAAGAATCACATGTACCTATAGACAGAGCCAGGGAGAGCTCCACCTTAATGATTTCACCTTGTCAAAAAAAATATATCCTCCTCTCTGACTCAGTATTGGTATTTATGCCAGAAAAAGATGATCCATATTAAAAGGAAAAATAAAGGAAGTGCAAATTCTAAGAGGGTATGTAGATAAATCTCTCGGGGCTATGGACATTTGCTGGCAACAAAGCAAGGTCTCTAATGTCGTGGTGACTTCGTCGGGGCTATGGATGCTCGATTCCAGTGGAGAAACATCGTAAGGAAGGAATGATAAATAAATGGCCTCACGCCAATGGAATCCCTACCCGACTCTTATCTAGAAAGGACATGGATTGAGGTTAAAAGGAAAGGGGATGGAAAAAATAAAACCCATAGGAAGATCCAGATTCACAAACCCCAGAACTTGTGTACACATTGATAGAAAAGGTTCTGTTGAAAAAAATAGAATAAATCCAGATGGTTTCTCAACCGATTTTCACAGGATAAGCACAAGAGAAGGAGAAGATATTTTGTTTTCTCCCATAGAATCACCATTTGTTGAGCACTTAACACACCCTAAAAGACTTTGCGGAATTGTTTTTTTGGGTACCATTTTTCATTTCTGAATAGAGTTAGTTTTGTTGGGATGAATGGATTTTGTTGTTGTTACGTTTTATCATCAATCAAATTTTGTTTGGTTTGAATTTTGTTGACAGTTTGAAATTTGTATCTAAGTAAATGTGGCATAAATACTAAGTACACACAACTTAAAATTTGTTTTATAAAAGAGTCATGTGCCAATCGATGATTCTGGTTTGCGAAAACAGTTCTTGAAAAATCGTCGATGTATCATCGACATCGACGAAATATGAAAGAAAAATTGACAACATAAACAACAACAATCGTTGATTCTCGATGTATCCTCGACATCGACGAAAATGGATAAAGGGTGCGGTATCCAGAAACTTATGTCTAAAGAAAATCATTGACATAAAAAAAAAAAAAAAACACTTCTCACACCAAAGAGGTCAAATCAATCATCACGTGTTTTTCTACATATATAGTTTGTATTTCTCGGTAACCTCCCACATCATCGTTTGATGTTCCACATGTCATATCTATACTTCCACGTCAACACTTCCACATCAACACTGTACGATAGTGTGGTTCAACATCGAAAATTTTGTCTAAAGGTGCCAACGAAGCAATGTCAAAGAAAAAATGCTGACATTGTTGCACCCATTAACTACTGATAGATTGTTAGGACATCGAATGATAGGGTTTAGATTGAACCTTTATCCACTGATGTTGGCACAGGGGAAGACCTAGGGTTCAACGCTTCAACAATGCACCAACAAAACCCTAACTATCGACCCTTTCGGCAACACCTACGAAGCAAATGAAGTCTCACCCGAAGTATAGGTAGGGGGGTTGTAGGACTCAGGTGTCTACAACCAAACTAGGACACAGATATGTGATTAAAACACTTAGCAGAGCACTTAGAAAAAATTATGCATTAGTTCATGAGTCTCATTCACATCGCAGACTAAACCCTTATTACAGATCGACACAATAATAATAAAGATCAATCACTTTCAATCACTTAACACATAACATTAGCTCAGATCTAGCATTCATTCATATTTAATACCATTAAGCACTAAGAAACAATCATCAAAAGTATTCATCATACATTATAACAACAACACTAAGCAGATAAACAACATAATGCACATCGCACAAAGCACATCAAGACACAGGATATACTTGCTTCACCCCAGTGTGGGGCTATGTCCACCAACTTCTTCTTCTTTTGTATTAGTCTTCAATATTATTACATTCATATGCTCCTGTGAAAAAATCCACATAGCCAAACTTCACAGAGGAAAGAAGATCTACGCGCTGAGCATCAGATCCTCCTTCCCAAAATCAGGTCAAAGCGCATAGCCAAATCCTTAGTAGCACAAAGCCTTACTTTACACAGTCAACTTGCACAAAGTAATTCACAAAGCACTTGCACTTAGCTCTGCAAATCTTAACATATCCTTACACGAAGCCAACTAGTCTTTCTCTTACATCGCTTTCACTAAGCTTCTACTTCTTACACTAAGCCAATTACATAATACCAATCAGACTTCCTACATCTCTTAGCTACTTATTTATACATTTACAAAAAGGCCTAATCATGGGTAAACCCATGGGATGAAATCCCATAACCCATTTCATAAACCCTAGTAAACCCTTTGCTGGGTCCACAAGTCCATAAAATACGTGAGATCCCATGATCTCAGCTCTGCCCGACGCTCCATCTTCGACCAGCCTGTCGAAGTACCAAAAGTGGTCAAACACGACCAATGTTTCCTCAAAACTTGATCAAGGGCCAACAAGCCCCCAACACTCACCTGTGACTTGTCTCGATTCACTCAGATCTAGTCAACACTGCTTCAAAGTCCTCGAGCTTAGCTCAAGTTGCCTCGACTTGCTGCTTTGCTAGATCCTCCTACTCAGTGAACTCCTGAATCACTTTCTCTATAACAGATCCTTCCAGGTGCTGTTCCATTGTCACAACCACTTGGTCTAGTCGTGAGCCTTATCCTCCAATCTCTTAAAAAACCATGCAGGCTTCATCCTGCACCAACTGTAGTCTCTGTGTAACTTCCATGACTCTACTTTGGATATAAACAATTTTCTACTGGACTGCGCGTTGTTCCTGTGATCTCTTCTTTTTCTCAACCACAGTGAGAAGCTTCATCTGTGCCTGCATGGTGGATGTCTACTGTTGCTCCTCCTATAGATGTGCTTCCAATTTCCTCAGCTCCAAATATTCTATGAGGCATTCATAGGTTTTTTCACTTCGATCACACAACTGTTTACATTATGAGGAGAGGTTTCTGATCCTTTCCACTGTGCTCTTAATAGATTCTTCCCTATGGTCGCGCACTTCCTATAGAGTGTTAGGTACTTCTTGAATCTCCAACTCCATTACCCTTTCTTGAAGTTGTTGAATGGACTCAATGAGCTTCCCCACTTGCATCCCGACTGAATCTGGTTCCTCCTATGCTAATCCTGACACATAGAGAAGTGTTGTAGTCACCATTTCTTTGACCCCAATCTACTCTGCGAGTAGCTGGTCTTTTTATTTCTACATCATTGCTTTGTCCTCCTTGAACATCACCCAAATTTCATCTTTCTCCTTCTTGTAGGACCTTACGCAAGACTGTGCAACTCGTAGTTTCTCTAAGACCTCCTCCTTCTTTTGCTTCAAGGATTCTACAACCTTCTCCTTCTCTTATGGGAATCGCTGAAGTCAAGCCTCTGTTGCATCTACTAGTCTTCACAATTGGGCAGGCTCATCCCCCAATTCTACAATCATCGACGAAGAAGGCACAGTAGGTACTGCGTGGCTCGAATGAATGGATTGTTGTATCTCCTTCACCTCCTTCTCTATTCTTTCATACAATTTCTCCTTCTTCACTCAATGTCTCTGCAATATATCCTCTAAAGCATCTTCGATGGCTGCGATGATTAGACCGACATCGCCCTCTATGAGCACATTCTTCAACTGGGGTTTATTGGCGCGAGTCTTTTTTCTTGTTGAAGATTTCTCTAGAGAAGCCTTCCTTTTCTGCAAAGCCTCTATTCCAATAAGGGGATCCTGAGGTAGTGTAGCTCCACCTTCTCCTTGATTTTCTCCTTCATCCCCTCCTCCTTCTCCATTTACTTTGTCTCCTCCTCCTCCTACAGGTGAGTCAGGCACACTTTCCTCCAAGGCACTGTCAGTCTCTATGTCTTGAAATTCCTCCTTTTTCTTCTTTTTCTTCGCGCTAGTCTATCCGTCATGCTTGAACCGGGTGACCAAGGGACTTACTATGATGCTAGGATCGAAGAATTATGCCTCTTCCACCGGTACAAGGAACTTTGCTAACCATTCTTTAGTGATATCCTCCATGTATTCATCGGTCAACTTATAATAGGTCTGTAGATCTTCCTTACTCTCCTCCTTGTGCACAATGATGTAGATAAAGTGTCGATCTATGCGGAACTTCATTAGTGGTCTATACTGGTGCAATGTGTTCGACATCATTCATGGAAATCGCTCAATATCACACTTCAATTGTAGGTAGTAGGTGTGGAGCACAATGTTCGACTGCCACTACTTCGACATATCATTTGTATACTGCAAGGTGGAGAATCTTGCGGCCAATGGCTCCGATGGCTCAACTTCTATAAATTTCACTCCCAAGTGACAAATGTGATCAATAAAAGTAACTAGTTAAAATGGAATTCATACCCTTGATCCTATGCTTCACGACAATCCTTCTCGAGCTCATTGATGAGGTAAATCACCTAGTTCATTTTCATTCCTTCTATGCACTTCCCTGTGAGGTCTACTACGAACCCAGTGACCTATGTCGGACGGTTCTTTTTTACGAGCTTGCTAGCTATAAGCCGACAACCTAGGCGCACTGTGCCATCTTGGATGGAGGCTACCTTGTAGCCTCACTTTCCCTTTTCTACATCTCCATAATCCTCCTTTACGCATTATGCCAGGAAGAGATTTGAAGTCTTCCTTGGGTAGAACTGTTGAGGGTTTGGTCCCTTCATGCTCAGTCCTGTAATCAAGTGGGTCAACGCTGAATCCACAGTGACACATCTATCAAGCCATAGATATCCTCTGTGATAGCACGATAGGAGGAGTCTAACACAAGCGTTAACCTCCTGATGTTGTTTGAAGTGATGAATATTCATTACATTCAATATCATTGACTGCGCAAGCTCCTTAATCCACAACTGGGAGACTATGCATGGCTTCATCCTAGTTGTCTTCATCAAATACCAATGGGGCGTGAGCATGACGTTGTTCTTTCTGTCGCCGAGGTTAAATTCGTTGTTCTTTAGAGATGGGATATGTCCTAATTGGGGTCCAACTACACATATCCCTTTCGGGATGTATGCAGTGATCAATGTGTACTCAAAATCATGTGGGATACTATTGCGGTTAACCGCACCAACCAAAGGCGGTATATAATCTGGAAAGAGTGACGAGATTTGCTTCACATTATTCAGATCGTCGCGGTGCTTGCTTCACTTCTCAGCGGTACGACTAGAACGACGTCTAGTCGAGGGGGATGCTTGCAGTCCCCCAGTCGACGATGCCTATATTCCTACATACATAACTATCTCAGCCATGAGATCCATGAGAATCTCCTCCACAGACTTCTCTAACGCATTATGTTCGCTCGACATTCACACTTGTAACAAAATAGATCGGGTAGGCGAACGAAAAAGCGAGGTAATCAAATGGATGGCGAGGTCTAGAAATCATAGCGTGATATACAATTGATTCTCTGTTAGCTTGGATAATCATGGGTGGAAAAAAGTGGTCCTGATGCAGCATCCGACGGGTTAAAAGGAAGCATCATAATAGATTCTCCAATGGGCAAAATTCTTCCATCAATGAAAATTTGTCCTTTATGGCGTGGTCTCAACTGTCCATTCACTCATAACTGTGTTTTTTATCCCTTCTGGAGTGTTATTCTAACAGTCAGGGTGCCTCCAATGGTCATATAGCTTCATCGTGGCGAAGTCCCATTCTACGTTCTGCTTTTCCAATGAGGTTCAAGTTCTATAGATCTGCCTCCTGCAAAGTATTCTTTGGAACTTCAGGTATTTTTACTAACTTGGCTTTCTTCTTACTGAGCTTCCCTGCCTTCTTTCCTGTAATCCGAGTCTCTGGATTCCTCTTTCCATTCTTATTCTTATTCTCTCATGTTGAAAGGACTTAGCACTGTTGATGCACTCTTACAGATTCTGAGTTTAATGTCCATTCTCTTACTATTTCCGGAGTGGCTACACTTCTTTATTGCATGGATAGGTTCTTCAAGCCTTCTTGTGTTGTTTCAACTTTAACAACTAATTCTATTTCCCTTTGTTACTTCAACTTATCCTCTTGTTCTTCTATCATTTGATCTATTTTTCTAGATATGAGATGCCTTAGTTCTTTCTTTTTCTATTATGTAGCTTCTTCCTCTACTTTCCTTCTTATCCGATCCTTCTCAATCCATGTATTTCCTAATAAAAGTGGAAAAGGGGCATTGTTCTCAATAAACTTAATGACTTCAAACTCTTCTTCGGTCGATGTTTCATGAGAAATCATCGGTACATTAGTAACTCTCCACATAGGGTTATCATCTTTCCTCTAAAAAATCCTACCCTTCCTAATGAAGGTACCATAGCAGGCTTTCTCAAAATTTCCCAAGTGCTTTCTGGCATAATATTCACATGCGTTTCTTCATCCAATACACAATCTATGTCAAAGTCTTCTATTCTTGTAACTATGCATTATTTTTCTTTCAGGATCTCTGGTAAACCGATGTCAATATGATCATCCATTACTTCTTTTAATTGCATTAACATAGTCTCTAACTCTTTTTCTTTATGATTCTTTAACATATCCTTAGTCTCTTGACCTTCTTTATAGTTTTCTTGTCTCATGTTCATATTTTCAACTTTAGCAATCATTCTTGGACAATCCTCAACCTCATGACCAATAGATTTACAACAAAGACAAATAGGACCTGTACTAGGGCATTCCTTAGCAATATGTCCTGGTCTTCTGCAATTATAACACAGTGTCAATCCTCTCTTTCTTTTGAATGATCCCCAGCCTTTCCTGTACTGCACAATGGGATCATAGTGATGGAACTGCAATCAGTAAAAATTCTTTCGAGGTTCCTGCATCCACTTATTAGTCCAAAAAATCTTTCTATTCATAGGAATAACATATCTTTCTCTATTTCTATCAAATTTATTCAGATCAACTCTTTCTTCTAACTGTGCCCTATTTTTCAGACTAGGACAAAATCTATCAAACATACCTAGATTCATGCTTTCAAAACAAAACATTCCACTTATCTTACCCTTACCACAGTACAAAGATTTAAGATCTTGCCTCTTTTCTTTAGATCATGTTTCTTTCTTAGCATAGAGCTTCGCAAGTCGAGTCGAATACTGCGCACTACAACAATAGATCTACACACAAAGCTTTCTCTTTTTTTTAGTTCTCTTTTTTGGCACAAGGGTAGACCCAGGGTTCAACGCTTCAACAACACACCAAAAAAACCCTAACTACCAACCCTTTCAACAACACCTATGAAGTAGATGAGGTCTCACCTGAGGTACAGGCAGGGGAGGTTGCAGGACTTAGGTGTCTACAACCAAGACGAGACATAGATCTGTGCTTACAACCCTTAACAGAGAACTTAGACAACAATATGCATTAGTTCATGAGTCTCATTCACATCATAGACTAAACCCTTATTACAGATCAACGCAGTACTAATAAAGGTCAAGCAATTTCAATCACTTAACACATAGAATTATCTCAGATATATCATTCATTCATCTTTAATACCATTAAGAACTAAGCAACAATCATCAAATGTATTCATCATACATTATAACAACAACACTAAGAAGATAAACAACATAATTCACATCGCACAAAGCACATCAATACACAGGATATACGTGGTTCACCCCAGTGTGGGGCTACATCTACCAACTTCTTCTTCTTCTTTATTAGTCTTCAATCTTCTTACATTCATTTGTTCCTGTACACAAATCCACAGATCCAAACTCCATAGAGGACATGAGATCTGCACATTGTGCACTAGATCCTCCTTCCCAATATCAGTTCAAGGCATAGAGCCAACTCCTTAGTATCACAGAGCCTTACTTTACACAGTCTTCTTGCACAAAGAAATTCACAAAGAACTTGCACTTAACTCTGCAATTTTTAACATATTCTTGCACGAAGCCAACTAGTCCCACTCTTACATCACTTGCACTAAGATTCTACTTATTGCATTAAGCCAATTACATAATACCAATCAAACTTATTACATCGCTTAGCTACTTATTTATACATTTACAAAAAGGCCTAATCATGGGTAAACCCATGGGACGACATCGCATAACCCATTACATAAACCCTAATAACCCTTTGTTGGGTCCACAAGTCCGCAAAATACGTGAGATATCAAAATCTTAGCTCTGCCTGGAGCTCCATCTTCGACCATCCTGTCGAAGTCCCAAAAGTGGTCAAACACGACCAATGTTTCCTCAAAATTTGGTCAAGGGCCAATAATTGATGTCGATAATCCTCACTGATCTGCATTGTCCATTTAAAGACCCTGCTTATCCCCAATGTTGGTCATACTAGTTCCTTTGAAGTGTGAAAACGCTCAGGTAATTTGATGGGACACCTGTAGCTGAGTGAAGGACGAGATATGTGATTTGTTAGACAAATTAGAACTTCACATAACCGATACCACAACGTTGCGTGCCGACCAACTTTAAAAATTTGAATTCATCGATGAACTCTGAAATAACATGCTCCTGCGTCGCTAGCCTTCTTTACATTTATTCCTAAGCATGATGTGGATTTTGTTATAGATTGTATAGATCACATTTGTACTCTTGAATTTATACTCGACGTGACAAGGTAGGTATGTTTTTAAAGTTACAAGGTTTGTGCCCAGGCATGGTATTCCGTTCACAAACAACTAATCTCCCAAGCATATGAAGGAGAAAGAGAGAGGATCGAAGAGGCTACAACTCATTATATAGCTTCAATTACCAACAAGCCCAGGTTATTTATTGCAAGGAAGAGATAAGCATTGTCTTTATCATTTACATTTATGATTGCGTCGAATAATGCTTGTCAAAGTTGGCTTGTAGCTCATTATAACATTTTGTGCAGGAAAATTCCTCCTTGAAAGATGATGACCAGGAGATCACCAAGAACGCTCAAAATGAAAGAACTAGAGATCGATGAAGGGTTGACACTGGTGACTATGAGGGATCTTGATTTTTTTTTAAAGATAGAATCAATTATTTGGACTTCGACCAAGAAGCAGTTTACCTAGCCTCCAATGTTCAGGGACACAAAGGTAGGCATTGGATCTAAAGTAATGCTCCCACATTGGGGGGACCTTTATAAAAAATCATTCATGAATATTACCCAGAGTTTACACCTCACAGCAACCCGAACATCAGGGTATTGGTTGACCAAGTTTTTACGAATATTAGGCGATCATATATGCACAGAGTGGCTTGTCAGACCCCAGTTCTTCCCTGCATTGAAACCCTAGGATGGATAGCTAACCATGCAAACATGGTGAAATTCACGGTCAACAATGAGGAGGGTGAATGCATTGGTATCTTTCTCCCAGTAGAGGTGCAAACATTTTACTAACTCAAAGACCCTGCGGAGAGGCTGAATACAAATTTTGTGATCAGGTTTTATGAACTTCACGACAACAGTCAATTACTAGCTTGGTGGTGGAAAGAGGATAAAAAGTTCACAAACAGGAGAAATGGTTGGTACAACATGGTAAACCTATGATCTCCCTATATTTATTTAATGGATTTGATCTACCAATTGTATGGAAAAAAGGACTACTCAAAGTTTTCATAAGCATGGATTCCCTTAGCATATACTGTAGCGATCTCCAAGAGAATTTTCAATTGGGGAGACATTACTTCCAAACAGTTGAGTATCAACATCCTACAGGCATAGAGACCAAAGTAAGCAGAAGCACTAGTCTTCTACATGGAATATTACCTACTGGACATGATCTACGTGAGAAACATTTTTTGTAGGTTTGAATTTCAGTTGGCATGTTACCAAGTTACCTGTGCATGTTTATTTCATCATTTTGTGGGAGAATAGGTACAAAATATTTTATTCCATGATATGTGGTGAGTTTATAGCCAGAATACACTTCATTATCTTTAGAAAATAATTCCCAAGGCTTTCTGCAACAACCAAAAAGATGATATCAAAAGTTGGCCACTGGTATTTCGAATGTTGGAAAAACAGGATCACGAAGCAATAAAATAAAACAAATGCGGAAATAAAACACAGAAGATACAAAATAAAATAGAGACACAGATATACGTGGTTCACCCAGTGTGGGCTATGTCCACCTAAAAATTTTCCAGGTCCTTCCTTTATTATTATCTAGCAAATGAAAGGATACAACCTACAACACACCAGATGTAACTTCCTCTTCTTTCTCTCACAATATCCTCTCTCATAATACAATATTCGCCATGATCCATAACCATAATACATTTCCCTCATAAAAGAGTGTTTCCTTCTAGGGAAAAAAACACTAACATAAATTCTACCATCAGATCTGTGACCTTATTATGAATGATCCAGATTTACTGTGAAATTACAATATACATTTACAAGGCAATTTTTCCTCTGGTGGGATGCTTTCCCCCAGACCCCGCAGAGGGGGTAACCCCCCTCTGCACTCCCCCATGTGGAGGATTGTACATTCTTCCATGGTGTAAATTCTTCATGGGGTATAAACACATCTAGAAACAAATACCTCTGAATCATAAATATAATCAGACTCCACAACCAAAAATCTTCCACTTGGACACTGATCTCAACAAATCCACTGTTGTTGTATATGTTGGACTATGATCCTTCCTGGACTTGGAAAATTTCTCATATTCATATTCATTCTTGAAGACCAACTGAAATTGAGTAGGAACTTAGTTTCTCCCTCGTTACTCCCTTTGTTAACATGTCTATAGGATTCTGGCTAGTGTGTATCTTTTTCAGCTTCAAATGTCCATATTCCAAGATGAATCATATGCAATGGTACCTGAGATCTATATGATTAGTCTTCGAATGGAAATATGAGTTCTTTTCAATATGAATGGCACTCTCATTGTCACAATACAACCTATTATTCTCCTTCTTATTTTCCAATTCCTCCATAAACATCTGTAACCAAATCATCCCTTTACTAGCCTCTGTAGCAGCAACATACTTTGCCTTTGTTGTTGAAAGTGAAGCAACCTTTTGGAATTTAGAAATACAACTTACTTTTGTTCCACCTACAGTAAAAACATACCTATGGTGCTCCTCCTGTTATATTTATCACCTGCCATATATGAATCAACATATCCTTGTAGAACAGTGTCTGAACCTCCAAAACATAATGCTTGAGTAGAAGTACCTCTCAAATACCTTAGAATCCACTTTACTACCTCCCAATGTTCTTTACCTAGATTTTTCATATACCTGCTCACAACTCCCACTGCATGTGCAATATTTGGTTTAGTGCAAACCATCACATACATCAAGTTTCCAACTGTTGATGAATAAGGGAACCTGGACATGTATTTTAGCTCCTCTTGTGTCTTGGTACACATTTCCTTAGTCAATTTGAAATGGTTGGCCAAAGGTGTAATAACTGGTTTTTCATTCTCCATTCTAAACCTATCCAACTCCTTCTCTATGTACTCACCCTGAGATAATGTCAATTTGTGATTTATCCTGTCCCTTGTTATTCTCATACCGAGGATTTTATTTGCAACACCCAAATCCTTCATCACAAATGTTAGTTAATTTATTCTTGAGCACATTTATATTCTGCATATTAGACCCTGCAACAAACATGTCATCTACATACAATAGCAAGATAATACAGCCTCCATTTTCTAGCTTTCTAAAATAAATACAGTGATCAAAATGACATCTACTATAACCTTGTTATGTCATAAACCTGTCAAACTTCAAATGCCATTGTCTTAGAGCTTGCTTTAGGCCATACAATCTCTTCTTCAACTTGCATACCAAATTCTCTTTCCCTTTGACCTCATACCCCTTTGGTTGCTACATATAAATCTCTTCCTCCAAATCCCCATGGAGAAAATTGTTTTTACATATGACTGTTCAAGGTGCAAATATTCTACTACCACAAGACTTAAAATAGTCCTAATTGAAGTCATTTTAACAACAAGAGAAAATATGTCATCAAAATATATACCTTTCTTTTGTGCAAACCCCTTTACAACAAGTCTAGCCTTGTACCGCTTTTTTCCTCCATCTTATTCCTTCAACTTGTAAACCCATTTATTCTGCAATGATTTTTTTCCTATAGGCAAGTGAACCAAATCCCAAGTCTAGCTATTTACCAAGGAATCCATTTCCTCTGTCATGCCTTGCTCCCACTTATTTTTGGTGTCTACCTGCATTGCCTCTTCATAACATTTTGGTTCACCAGAATCAGTCAACAATAAATAATACAATGAAGGAGAGTATCGTTCATGGGGTCTACTTAACCTGGTAGAACTTCTAACAAAACTTCCAGGAGTTTGACTTACATACTGATCATGTTGTTGTACATTTTGATTTTCTGGTACCTTTGGAATTTATTTTCCAGTGATCTCATCAAGCACTATGTATTTTGGTTTTTCTTTTTCCTGTTTCTTTCCCTACAATTGATCCTTGTACATGACCTTCTCATTGGATATGACATATCTAATCCTAATGATTTTGTTATTTTCATAATCCCGTAAATGATAACCAAAATAATTAACACCATATCCAATAAAGGTACACTTCTTGGATTTTTCCTCAATCTTTGTTCTATTTTTTTTATCAATATGGAAAAATGATTCACAACCGAAAGTCTTCAAAAAAGAATAGTTTATCTTTTTACCTGTCCATTCCTCCTCTAGAATTATACCATCCAAAGAGCTTGAAGGTCCTCTGTTTATTAAGTAAACAAAATTATCTACAACATCTTTCTAGAACTGTAAGGGAAAACCAACATGCAATCTCATACTCCTTGCACGGTCCATCATTGTCATGTTCATCCTTTCTGGAACACCATTTTCTTTGGTGTTCCTAGAACTGTCTTCTCTCTATGAATCCCATGGTATGAATAGTAATGATCAAACTCCTTGCTGCAATAATATTCACCTCCATTATCTGATCTGAGACACTTCGACCTTTTCCCTGTCTCATTCTCAACCAAAGATTTCCATTTCTTAAAAGTATCAAAACATCATATTTTTGTCAAACGAAATAAACCCAAGTTTTTCTAGTTGCATCATCAATAAAAGTAACATAATAACGAGATCCACCAAGAGATGATACCTGATCTAGTCCCCATACATCTATATGCACAAGCTCTAACTTTTCACTCTTCTTTTCTTTTCCGACTCTTAGAAATCTGACTCTCTTCTGTTTTCCATAAACACAATGCTCACAAAAATCCAAATCAATTTGTTTAAGATCTGGAAAAAAAAATCTTTTGTGAAGTATTTGCATCCCCTTCTCACTCATGTGTTTAAGCCTATGATGCAACAATGTTGTATCCACTCTTGTATAAGCTAAAGAGAGAGAAGAGTCAGTGTTACCAATACATAAATACAATGTACCTACCTTCTCTCCTTCTGCTATCACCAATGATCCTTTGGTGACCTTCCACACCTTCTTTGTAAATATGGATATAAAACCTTCAATTTCCAACTACTCCATTGAAATTAGATTTTTCCTTAGATATGGAACATGTCTTACCTCTTTCAACAACCATTGGTTTCCTTTTCTTTGCTTTATTTTTACATTTCCCATTCCAACAATTTTGCATGGTGCATCATCACCCAAATGAACTTGTCCAAAATCACCTTGAACATAATCTAGAAAATGTTTCTTATGGGGTATGGCTTGAAATGAAGCTCCTAAATCTACTACCCAAGACTCAGAAATATTATCTACAGAAAGAATCAAAGAATCTTGTAACACATCACCTGTTACATTTGCTTCCTGATTTTTCTCATGTTGTCCATCTCTTTGTTTCTTTGGAGCTCTACAGTCTTTCTTTATATGTCCTTTCTTCCCACAATTCTAGCACTCTATCTTTCCAAATATTGATTTGGATCTTCCCTTCCTATAATTCCTGTGATTCCCTGATCCCTTTCCTCTATCCTTTTGTCTTCCCCTACTCTCCATGTTTAAGAACATTTAGGAAAAGGAAGCTTACGCTTGATAACAACCTGTTCATAACCACATAAGAGACACTATTTGATACAGAAAGTTCCAGGATGACTAAGCTAATCGAAGCAGAGATGGCCATAACTGATGCCACATTACATAGGGAAAAAAGGGATGAAAAGGAGGCAACTTCCATGAATAAAGAGTTGGACCACCTATGAAATCAAGATGAGTATTACCAAAATTCAACATAGGGGGTGGTACTCTTGAAAAGTGAGTTTTAATATATGTATGCACAATTCAAAATGGAGAGAGACCTCTTCACTGCCCGAATAACTGATTTTCAAGAAGATACCCTTATGGGGATAGCAACCTGTAAAGACAGGAAGTGGTGGTATGAGAAGGCACATCAAGCCTTGAAATGGATCGACTACATCAGGCAAGTACAGAAGGGTCAAGATACATAAGAACATGGCATCCGAGTGTTGATGGATAGCAACATCTCCTGAATATGGAAGATAGTTGAACATTGGGTATACATGGTTCAATAACCCCGACAGAAAATGCAGGAAAGATGCGAAGAAAGTGAGAAAAGTTGGGAAAAAATTAACCAGGAAATGAGGAATATTGACTTCCTATAGTTTGACCCACCTGAGGATTTCACTGATTTACGTGACATAGTTAAACGACATGAAGAGAAAGACCAGGTATGAGAAACGAATATTTCATAGGTTGCGTTATCCTGGGTCAAGTGAAGAAGTTCATGGAGCCTCTGATTAAATATCTCACAGTCTTACAACACATGAGTGTCAAACTAATCAAGTACAAATAACAAGAATTTGAGATAAAGGAGGTCCTCTCCGCTCCGATGGATCAACACATGCTTCCATATGCAAATACATGTGAAGATCTCTTCTGTAGATGGTAGGAATACAAGAGGAACAATCCACTTTAGTAAAATAACAAGATGATCTAAAGAGAAACAAAAGAGAAAAGATAGATAAAGTCCTGCACATGTCATTTTCTTGACTTAACTCAACTTTAGTAGCTATTTTTAGATTAGTTATTTTTTATAAATAAGAGAATCGACCTTTCGTTTAAGGGTTGATGGTTTTGGAGAGAAAAAAATTTCCTGGAATATTATAAGAGAATTATTTATGTGCAAGTTATTTTAATTTATAAGTTCTATTAATAACCAAAGTCATTTTTTTCATCTAAGGCGTGAATGTGACTCGACCAAAGGGGATTATCTCTGTCTTCGAATTCGATATTTGTTGTTGTATTGAGTACTATTTGTTGTATCTGTATTTAAGTTATCTTATAATGTTGCTATTGTTCTTTTATTTTAATTGATGAATAGAAATTGATTGTGTTAATATGTGATTGATAGTAGAGTATAGAAAATTACTTTTCTTGCACTCATTTTCTATTATGTATGTATTTACTTTTTGTAACCATTATCTCAGACAATGTTGAATGTCTACAAGTCAAATGGTATTATTGATATCTTGAAGTAGTTTTGATCCTCATTGTCTGCATGATGAGGTATAAAGGTTATCCCAAGACCAAAATTTCTCCAATATATAATAACTTCCCTCTGTCATTTACCTTAAGCTCCACCTTTCATTCCCACTAATGTTAGAAAAGAATGAAAAAGAGAACTGCATAGCCTGAGGATAGGTTTCACATAAATACATAACCATCGGTCGTGATTAAAGCCCATCAATAAACCTAGCCAAATAACAAATCTGGAGAACCATACCACTCAGTAAACGCTTGCGAGTCTAATTGGGCCTCTGAAGCGGGTTTGGTTCATGTTGTTGAGTCAAATGGATTTTAGACCCCTCAACACTTGGCTTCTTAAATTCATTTATTAACTACCTTTTCACATCTGCTACAATTGTAGGTGCTCATGTTGGGCTATGGGTTTAGAGACCCATGTACCAATCTAATGTGCAGTCACGAAAAGTGATTTCCAACTATACAACCTTTGTATCCTCATCTGTAATATACTTTGTTGCCCATATCTTCTCACATATGAACAAATGTTTTTCTGGGTCATCTAACCCATCCCATTGGAACTCTAGTAACCTAATGGTTATATATTGTCCTGCCATTGTGAAATTTGTTGAACTACCACCTTCGCATGGTGTATATACTTGACTACTACTTGTTGAATTCACAATTCTGCTATTGGACCCATGTCCTGAAAAAATTCTTCTACCACAAATCACTTGTTGGTTAACTAATTTTTTTTATTCAATTGTGTTAGTCACACATGGGGTTGTGAGTTCCACACTAATTTGGATCTGGAATGGAGATCCTTCTTCTACGTTGGACCCATGACCTCCAGTTTTCCTCTCATATGTGGCACGAAAGATATCCTCGATCTTCCCCGTGGAACGAAGATCCTCTAACTCTTCCTCATCATTGTCCAAGCTCTCTCTCTCTGCTACAACCCTCTTCTTATTATTCATCCGATACTGGTAGGGTCATCTATTGTGTGTCACACTTGCACTCCTTATGATTTCCCTGGTATGTTCATCATCCATCATGATGGGGTCCATTGCTTCCTTCCTCTGGCTAATCTCCAGAGCCTTATCCATTTCTCATATCTTCCTTAGTGCTTCCCCTAACTCCCCCATGCGTGCAAAGTGATATAGTTGTTTGATTCCATGGTCATCATGCCTTTATCATGTAATAAGATATTGATCGACATGTAAAGATACCTAATATACCTCACTATAGGTCCCTCCAAGAAATCTTGCTCTGCAACAGTGTATGACTTCACTGTATCTACCGCAAACTCAGTGATAAACCTTGCAGTAATACTTTCTAACCAAAAATACACTGTGTGTGTGAATTTATTATTAACTCTTTCCAACCGCGTGATATTTTTAGCAGTCCACACTAGTAGCCTAATCCTGTTAGTCATATGGGTATCTTTCAACCTTAACAACCAATCCTATAACAATTGTGGAACGAAACAAAAATATGCTTCATGCAAATCGGTAAACACATACCTCTGCAGGTACTGGTGCAATGTATACCTGGAACAATTATTGTCTTTCTGCGTGAACTCCAACTTCTTTGTCTCTAACCATCATTCAATCTCTTTCTTCATAGGACTCCATGGCCTGAACATCCCTTTCTACCAACGCATCTTCTTCACCAAACCCCTTCCTGACTCTCCTTCTGAGTTCTAGCCGGCAACATAACCATTTGTTGGACTTATGGGTTGACTTGGTTTCTACCTTATTTCTCCAACAAAACTCTTATCACCATAGGCCCTTCTATTAAACCAAAAGGATACATTGTGAACAACGCAGTCTCACCTGATATGGTTTATGGGGGACTACATGACACATATGTCTGGAGTCATGGAATGGATTTGGGGATGTTCTTTCTTACTTCTTCTTATTTCTTACTTAACCAAGCATTGTATTATAATATTCATCAGATCCATTCATCCATTCATTCATTTGCATATCTGTTGGTCCCCGGTTTTGACTATGTTCTATGCCCATACTACATACCATTGACCTCCAACTCTATGCCAGTACCACCCTTTTTGACCTCCTTTGGATATAATCAACACCCTTTTACCACTCAAAAGGGTCGCCTAAGGT
>ML788330.1:174483-199747 GCA_009831015.1 Picea engelmannii | reverse complement strand
TCCCTTTTTTATAGACGATTTCAAAATCATAACCCAATATCTTGGTTACGCATTTTTGTTGTTCTTCTGAAGATAGTCTTTGTTCCAAGAAGTATTTAAGACTATCATGATCTGTTTTGACCTTGAAGTGCCTACCTATTATGTAAGGACGTCATTTCTTCAATGCATGTAGTATTGCCATCATTTCCTTCTCATAAATGGGTGTGTGTAAGTCCTTTCCCTTGAGTGGTCGACTTTCAAAAGTCAGGGGCCTTGCTTCTTGCATTAGGACAACACAAATTCCATTTCCTGAGGCATCACATTCCACAATAAGGGTTTTTGTGAAGTTTGGAGTGATCAATATAGGAGCTTTTCACATCACCTATTTAAGTTGTTCAAAAGATTTAGTTTCCTCTGGAGTCCATGAAAATGCATCCTTTTTAGTTAGTGTCATTAAAGGTCATGTTATTATTCCATAGTGTAGAACAAACTTGTGGTAGTAACCTGTCAAACCCCAAAATCCTCTAAGATTCTTCAATGTTTTGGGAATCGGCCAGTCCATCATGCCCTTAATCTTGTTAGGGTCTACCTTGAAACCTTCATGAGATACAATATGACCCAAATACTCTATCTCCTTCACTCCAAATAAACATTTGGATGGTTTGACATATAGTTGTTGCTCCTTTAGTAGTTGTAGCACCTTGTCAACATGTTGCACATGATCCTCCCAAGACTTGCCATAGATTAGTATATCATCAAAAAATACTAACACAAATTTTCGAAGGAAGGGCTTGAAAATGGAATTCATCAACGCTTGGAATGTGGAAGGTGCATTTGTAAGGCCAAAAGTCATGACCAAAAATTCATAATGGCCTTCATGAGTTTGGAATGTTGTTTTGGGGATATCTTCTTCCTTCATTCTAATCTGATGATACCCTGAACGAAGATCCAATTTTGTGAAATATATTTCTCCATGTAGTTCATCTAACAATTCATCAATGACAGGAATGGGAAACTTATCTTTAATAGTGATCTTGTTGAGCTCTCTATAATATGGACACATACACCATGAGCTATCTTTCTTGAATACCATTACCACTGGTGCAGAGTAAGAACTTTGGCTAGGTCTAATAATGTTAGCCTCTAACATTTCTTCAACCATGTGCTCAATTTCACTCTTCTGGGAATAAGGGTATTTGTATGGCCTGATGTTAGGAGGAACACTCCGAGGAATTAGGTGAATTTCATGATCATGATTTTGAGTGGGTGGAATACCTTTGGGAATATCTTCAAATACTTTGGAATTCTTATCAATGATCCCTTGGATATCTTGAGGAATAGATGGCGTAGATGTTTGAACATCTAGTGAGCATAGTTGTGCAATAACACCTTGATTCCCCTTTTTCAATAATTTTGTCATGCCATTAGATATTATCACCTTACCGGGTTTCCCAGTGATACCTCTTAACTCAATTTCTTTTCCTTCCAATGAAAATTTCATGAAAAGTTATTAAAAATTAAAATCCATTGTTCCTAATCATTGTAACCATTGGATTCCTAGTACAACATCAGCAGCACCCATGGGTATATCAATCATTGGACTATTCATTACATATTCCCCCATAGTAAGATTGATCTTATTTCATTTTCTTGAGCAATTGATAGTTCCTCCATCTGCAATCATTACTTGAAACTCTGGTGCTAGATATACAAAGCAATTGAGAGCTTTGGATAATTTATAGTGAATGAAATTATGAGTACTGCTAGAATCAATTAGGACTATTATCTTTTTCTTTATGATGTATCCTTCGATCTTGATGGTTTGAGGAGTGCTAATTCCAGCCAATGCATTACATGATATCATGGGAGTCAACTCTTCAGACGAAATTGCTTGTATGTTTTCATCTTGAGATGGTTCTTGTTCTTGTTCTTCTTCCTCTTCACAATCTATGTAGAATAATTTCTTCTCACAACACTTATGTCCCTTACTATACTTGTTGTCACAATTAAAGCATAAACCTTTTTCTTTTCTTTCCTCCAATTGTTGAGGTGTCAACCTTGTAGGTTGAGGTGTTTTAGAAGAAGGAGAATTATTCTCTCTATAGATGTTAGGATTGGTCCTTCTTGTATCCATAGCCATATTTTTACTTTCAACATTTCTTGCCACCCTAAATGCATTCTCCAATGATTTGGGTTCCCAAAGGTGAGCCTTGTGTTGAATGTTATCTCTTAAAGTTCCTATGAATACATCAATCAAGTGCTCATCTGGAATATCTGTTACTTTTATATTCAATCTTTGGAAGTTCTCAATGTGCTCTGTAACTGAACCCTTTTGCTTGAGATTTATAAATTGGCTAAAGAAGGTATTGCTCCTTATATTCTCATAGTGTGCTATCATTTCTTCCATGAAAATTGTCCAAGTGACAAGTGATTTGCGAGAACAAATCCATCTATACCATACAAATTGATTAGGTTCTAAATATAAAGAAGCAATTCGTACCTTTTGTGTATGTGGCACATTATGTACATCAAATAATTGCTCCATATGAAGTATCCATGTGATAGGGTCCTTGCCATCAAACTTCCTCATATCGATCTTAGGAACGTGGTTGGTCTTCAACCCAAGGTTAGAGTTTCTCCATTCTTGATTCACCTTTCTTGTGTCTTCATCATGAATTTCATGGGATGCATTTTCACTTTCAGGTGTCCTCTTTGTTATGAAAATTTTCAATACTTCCATGATCTCCCCTTTTAAAGAATCCATCTTAGTATTTATTGCCTCAAACTTAGCTTCTATTGAATCCATCATCTCGTGTAGTTCATCTTTTTTTACTGTCTTATTTTGTACTTTATGTCCCTATGCATTTCTTCACCTTCATCAAGATTCCAAGTAGGATTGTCTGGAGGCTTATTTGGTGTAGAAGTTCCCTTTTTGGGTGGCATGTTGGCCAAGTATCATTTTTGAACCTTGATTTTGAGGTGGTTCTTGTAGACAATCTTTATTCTTTTGTATCTCCAAAGTTTCGGCCCTTCTGGGTATGAAACTTTATTTTTTGTAGTTCTCTAATATTTCTTCTCTGAAATTCCACAGGTCTGATCAAAATTGGATGTGCCAAGTGGAATTTACGGTAACTTCCCCACAAGTTGATGATTTTTGGCCTTTCCAGGAGATCTCACTTGTATAGCATGCCCCACACAAAATAATTGATATAAAATTCTAAAACTCGTACCAAAAATATTAAAGACTATCCACTATCCAATGAAATTGGTCTCACTCAATTTGGATACTCTAGGAATAAGTTATGATTGTTTTACCTGGAACACCTTCTTGAGACTAGTCAATTGGACTAGTCAGATACCCTATCTTCCACAGGGTGTATCTACAAATGTAAGATGACCCGGAAGCTGAATGTTTTACCACATATACCTTACTAATTTCTGTGAATAGCCTCTAGATTTCAAGGTTTGAAACATTACATAAAATGTTTTATAGCGAAAATTCTGCAATGCCTTAGTTGAGGATGATTCCATATCCCTATCTTTCACATGCTCTATATCTGAAATTATAAGGCCTCAAGAGATGAAATTTTAACAGAACATACCTTGATCTATCTAATAAATATCCTACAAGCCATTCCTTTTGAAACATTGTATAAAAAAAATTATAGTGAAAATTCCAAGGTGTCTCGGATGCAGCAGCGAAACCCTAAGACCTTGAGCTTTGATACCATATGTTAAGAACCAAATATCAATATAGCATAGAAAAACCTCAAACTAAGTAATCAACGCCTTGAAAAAGAGATAATTTCAAATAATAAGCCTCTTTGAGGAGGAAACCTCCTTTTACCCCACATAAATGTTCAAGTACAAGATGATTCCAAATGAAAATGTGTCCTTGGTATATATAGGCCCCACATAAATGTTCAAGTACAAGATGATTCCAAATGAAAATGTGTCCTTGGTATATATAGGAGACTAGGAGGTATAATTACAACTAATGGAATAAAGACAACATAAATAAAATAAATTTACTAATGTAATATGCCCCAATTAAGGGGTAATGAGCCAATATTAGGGCTTAACAATATGTCAACACGTATCCTTTCTCTCATATAAATTGTACAGACAGACTCCGTTACCCTATGGATTTCCAAAGGAACTCATGACTATCCACCTAGCAACTTTTCTAGGTGACAGTCATGATCAGGCCAATACCAATTTGTTCTCTGATCGATGGTTCATAGTGATTGTGGGGCCCCAATGTGTGCACTATTTATCAGAGAGATCAACCTCTACAATCTAAAAATTACTCACCTAACACGGTCTAATCGGGGTTGTTGATCTTCCAACCCAATGATATCAATGAAGTTGGTGAATTGTGGGTTGTGAACTAGCACATCCACTAATTTCACCTTCACACTCCACAATTACTCCCAACCATCGATTTAATCGAGCGACCAATGTTTGATTTGTTAGCTCCAGTGGGTCTTTGAATCAATTTGATGACTGGGATAGCTTCTCCTCCTGATGAACAACTCACTTCCATCTTTGTTGTCATGTTCTTAAGTCATCTACGACTCTTGTTACTCTGGTAGTTTGGGTAACTATGACTATCGTGAAGTTTTAAATTTCAAAGCTTCGAACTCCCGAAATTCTGAAACATTCATGAGATAACTCTTTTTAGCATAGGGTTCCTAGACCCATGACACATGGACCTTCATATGACTCTTGGGCTATGAAATCTACTCTTAGCCAAGTTTTTGTTTAAGGACTTGGGTGGGAGTTCGAATTCTCTTATACTAATGGTTTGAAGGAAACACCTCACTAACTCGTAGAACTTTAAGCTCTAAAACATGGCAAGGTAAAATCATGACGTTACCAAGACGGTGGCAGTGCCAAGAGGCTTGCTCTGACTCTGGAACTGCGATGTCATTTCCTGGGGAGAAATGCCTTCGAGGGATTAAACTGGAGCATATGGAAAAAGAAATAATAAGAAGAAGTTCTCAAGGGAAAAAACACATACTCATAACTTAATCATTTCAATGCAGAAACCATTTATAGACATATAAATATATGCATGCATCCATTATTTCCAATTCAAGGAACAAGGCATGAAAAAACTTATCAGAACCATAAGGCGTAATGCAACTGCTGAAAGGGGTGCTCTTTTCTACCCAACCATAGGCTCAGTCACTCCTAATGGCTTTACCACTGGCCACCCCAGAGCTTAGACCACGATTCTTTGAGATTCAATCTCTTTCTTCCAGCTCAATAAACGTTAGGGACAAAGATTACTCTCCTTCTCCCAGTATAGGAATAGATATGGACAAAGGTTACTCTCCTTCTCCCAACTCCATATCTATTTCCTGCGATTAGAACTCACTCTCCTTTTCTCAGTCCTTTCTCGGACCCGAGATCTTAGGCACTCGTCTCTGCACTCTTCGTAGTCCTTCCTCTTCCCACCACACTTTCTTTCTTTCCTTCCTTAGCAATATTGCATGTGTCTCGAATTCCCCGTTCATGGTTAGGTCTAAGAGACTTACAGATGGGTGTTCTGCCCCATCCCTCATTAACTCTTGAGGAGGTCTTACCATCTACCAACATGACTGTAATTCATTTCTGGGTCAGAGGTTTTGTTCTAATTCCGAGAAATTAAACCCAGTCAAGTATTGTTATGGTGGAGGTTAACATAACCATTACTGGTCCCCTTCACCATATCTTTCATAGAATTCATGGTCTCTCTTAGCACACCCCCTTTCCAACAGTCATGCAACACTTATCCATTTTCTAGTAAATAACAGAATTTACATTCATTGACCTTTTTATGAAAAGGTTCATAAAATAATACATTCACACATATTGATCCAGATGGATATCGGTGGCCACCCACCTTTTCCAACTAGCTTAAAACAACTTTTTGACATTTTTGGCAATTTACTATTTTTAGCAGTTTTTACTTCCAGGGCCATTTTGAGGGCCTAAATGAAGGTTTTTCGGTATCGATCTCCTCAATGATAGAAAAATGAATGATTTATCTCCCAAAATGAATCTCCTTTATGATACCTTTCCAACGGGCTATCACATGCCTAAAATGGAGATCGTATGCAAAAGTTACGACCCCGGGAAGTTGATGTACTAGCTTACCCAAACGGGGCCCACATGACTTTTGGCGCTTCATCTCCTAGGGTTAGGTTTTTGGATGTCTAGGGTTTTTGGAATTCTTGCTTATTGTAAAAGGCCTTCAGAGCCTCATTGTAACCAGCTTCTTGTGAATGCGCATTGCCGTCACATCTCTTCTCAGAGATAAGCCGCCACCATTCCAACAAGCTTGTTTCTGCTGCATTTTACAGTTTCAACTTATTTCGTTATTGAATAGAAAACCAGTTTTACTGTATCTCTGTTATTTTGTGTTAATCATCTATTAATAATTTGTATTCATTTTTTTCTGCTCATAAAATCTGGATCAATGGTATTAGAGCGGTCTGCTCCTTGTCATCTTAATGCATGTTCCCAACGAGGTCAGAGTACAAAGAGTTGGGTATCAAGCTTGTTTCTCTTGAGGATAGAAGCTCTCACATGCCCAAGCGACCTCCCATGGTAGGAGAAAATAAAGATGACGGGACAAGATATCCTTTCAAACTGTTGATTGAGGAATCCCTCACGCAACAGAGGAACGAGATGATGGATAGTTTTGCGCAAATCCTTCGGCGACTACTAACAGAGGATGCATCTTCTTCGAACGGAGGTGCCTCCCCCTTCAAGGTACAAATAAACTTTGATATTCCTATATTTGAAGGTCAGATAGATGGAGATGATGTAGACAAGTGGTTGAATCTACTATAAGGGTATTTTCTGTTCATAAATTTTCGGATAGAGAAAAGATTACTTTTGTGCTCCTCAAAGTCATTCCCCATGTCAAAGATTGGTGGGAAACTTTTTGTGAGAAAAAGGAAACAGAGGAAACCTCATTATTTTCAGTCATGGCCACCTAAGAATCCTTCAGGGATTATATTAAGGAACAATACTACCCTGTCGGGAGTTATGACGACCTGTATACCAAATGGACCACACTGCGGCAAGAAAGAGACAAAGCATTGCCAGATTTCACAAATATCTTCCATACCTTGCGCACCAAGTTAAGTATCAACGATTCAGAGTGACATATGGTGCTCAAGTATCATGGTGCTCTGTGTTAGCATCAGAAGTCACCCCTGGATTGCAGCAGGAGAATAGCCCGACACCCATCAGTTTATGTCACAATTTGTTTAATGGGGTGATCAGATGGAGGTTAACTCAAAACGATGTGGTTCTAACTCCAAAACTAGACCAAGCATGCATGGGCAAGTGAGGTCTTAGATAACTTCAAACAATGAGTTGTAGTAAGGGTGAGTAGGGGGAAGACCTGTATAGGAGAACTGCAAAGGTTTGCCGTAACATTAGGTTTCAAACAGACTGTAGGGGAAGGCGTCTAAATGCAAGATCTTCTTACATTCAAACGCTAAAAACTAGAGAATGCAATAATGCAACAAAAAATCCTTTATCATAGCATAAATGTAACAATTCGCACGAATCATTCGTTCACAAACTCTCTCAGTATGAAATGAAAATTACATGGAGTGGGAAGATTGTTTGTCATTAAACAAGAAATCTTACATATAGATGCATAACCGAAAAGCTAGAATATCTGTTAAAACTTTACAGTCGAGATCTTTGCTCTACCATCGATCCCTTACAAAATACAAAGACTGAGTTTATATACTCAGAGAAAATCGCCTAACAGAGGCATGCCTAGTCACCCAAAGATTGGTATCCCTTCAGTCAAGCTCGTACTAATATCCTCCTTCAAACGCCACTTTAACTGCGTATGGCTCTTGCAAGGAGAGTAGTTGAGCCATTAAGTGCTGAGCTAGCATGTGCAGACTCCTCTGTCTAGTTGAGGAATTTGGCATGAATTCTTTGGAAAAATCAGTACATAGGACCCCTTTAGGTAGACATCTCACCAGATCCTCCATATCTCACACTTAATGAATGATGAGAGGCTTCAACCACCCCTTCTTGTCTTCATTTACTCCAAGCAAAAACTAGGCTTGAGGTCGGATCAAAAGGCACCTGGAGAACGCAATGAACCTTTCGGAGACTGGACCCAACACCTTTGGCCCCCTTTGCACAACTCCTTTATTTCCTAGGTGACCACGGGCTGTGACCTTGCGTTTTCTCTCAAAGGAGCTTTCAACATTTGCGAATAGGAAGGAGTTAATCCTCGCTTATCACAATCGCGATGGGCGAAACGCCGAAATGGTTTAATTGGGTGCCACGCATCCCCTTAGATATGACGGTTCTGAACTCACTTGGTGATGTTGTGGGCCCGAGTCTTGGACGCTCCCGGCACTTTCGGGGTTCGGGGTTTCGAGATGCAAAATGACATAGAACCTTTACCCTTTGAACTCGCGACTGTCGAAATGTCAACGCGACTAGATCTCGCGCCATGTGTCCTTCTTAGATCCAACAATCTTGAACTCATTCGACAATCTTGTGGGCCTGGGTCCTGGATGCTTTCGTCACTTCGTGCGTCGGGGATATGAGGGAGCCGCTCCTTGCGCTTCAAAATCGCGATGGGCGAAACGACGAGGAGCCTAATCGCATGCGCCAGGTGTCCCCTTTAGATGGACGGCTGCTATCCTTTCCTGCATACCCAATAGGTGTTGTCCAATGCGCTAATCTCAGCGCACCTCCGCTAGCCGTAATTCCCCGCCAACCATCGATCTGCTCCCTCAGATAAATATGGATCGTCGGCAATACAATATCGCCCGCTTACTTGCTTGGAAACTTGAAATGAGACTTTTCCGAGTTGCACTCAGGCGCTTCTCATGCACTTGCAGACCTGGATATCCCTTGTGCCCCGGACAAGAAATGTTACTAAGGACTCATTTTGTAGTTCCAGTGCCTTGTTGTTGGGCTATGGAGTTATTTACTAAGATGAAACAATAAAATAAAAACAAAGAACTAAAAGGACAATATTTACAAACAAAGGAGCCTTTGAAGGCTCAGACAAAACATTTCTTAAGAAAATGCCCATTTACTGGGTTGTTGAAAACTTTTTCGCCCCCCAAATCCTGTAACCTGTATGTGTTATTTGAGAAAACTTCATAGATTTTGAAGGGCCCGATCCATAGGGATTCAAATTTTCCATGCTTGCCTTTATCCTATTTAGGAGCATCCCATTTCAGTACCAGGTCTCCTATCCGAAACTCTTCCTTCTTGGACTTCTTATCAAAAACCTGCTTGATCCTTAGCTGATGGTCCTGAATTCTGATCATTACCTGCTCTCTAGCCTGCTGGACTTCTACGAGTTGGTGAATCCTTCTGATCATGTCATTGGGCTCTTCTTGATAATTCTGGAAGAATTTCACTACGAGAATAGCCAGCTGAGAAGGGAAGACAACTTCTTCTCCATAAACTAACTGGAAAGGGGAGACACCTATATATCTCTTTGTGGTCACCCGATCAACCCATAGAGCGAATTTCAACTTCAAGTTCCAAGCCCTTTTGTTGTCCTCCAATAATCTTTTGATGATCCTTGTCAGGACATTGTTGGAGGATTCTACTAAACCATTGCCCTGGGGGTAGTATGGGGTGGAGTGAATCAATTTGATCCCTAATTGTTCATAGAACGTGACCAACGGCTCAGCCTTGAAAGAGGTTGCATTATCAGTAACAATCTTTCTTGGGCAGCCGAATCTTGTGATGAGGTCTTCCAGGAATCCGATGATTACTTTGTGGGAAACACTCGTCGTGGGGATAGCTTCAATCCACTTGGTAAATAAATCTATGGCAATCAGGATCCATATGTGTTTCCTACTAGAAGCAGGGTGGATTTCTCCAATAAAATCTAGGCCCCATTGTTGGAAAGGTCCCGAAACAATTATAGGCTTTAAAGGCAGGGACTTGAGCTGTTTCTTTACTGAAAATATTTGGCATGGGATACAGGCTCTAACCCCTCTATGGATATCGGCAAACAAGGTGGGCCAGTAGTACCCAGCTCTGAAATTTTTTTGGGCTGTGGTCATCCAAGAATGGTGCCCTCCATATAGGCCGCTGTGAAATTCGGCCATGATCCTGTCGGCCTCTTATGGATCCATGCATTTTAAAAGCACCCCCATGGGGTATTTCCAGTATAAATTTTGATCGATAAGGAAGTACCTGACTACCTTGAGCTTTAGAGTTCTTACTTTGTTCCTTTGCAGGCCATCTGGGGGCCGTAACTCCTACAGAAAATATATGACATCCTTATACCAAGGACATCGAGCCAACAAGGGTTCTGTTTGAGGGTCTATGTCGAAAAACTGATTTTGTTGATTTTCTGATCGTGCATTGATGAAATTCACCCCCAAATCTTTGTGATTAGCTTCAGCCAATAGCTTGGCTAAGCCTTGACCTTTGATCAATCTGGTAGGCCTTATTTCCAAGTCAAATTCCAGGATCTTGGCTATCCATTTACTCCTTCTCCCATCGATGTCGGGTTGTACAAGGATGTCCTTCACAGAGGCTGAAGGAACGTATGTGGTCACTTTGGAGTGCAAGACATAGATTTTGAAATCTTTGAGAGCTTTCACTAAGGCATAGGCCTGTTTCTCCATGATTTCATATCTGAGCTCTGCATCTCTTAATGCCTTGTTGAAGAAGGTGATGGGTTGCTCTCGCCCTTCTTCATTTTTCTGCAACAAGACCGCTACTAATGTATCAAAAGAAGTGAAAGAGAAGATCAGGAAATCTTTGGAATAGTCAGGGCTGATCAACACAGGTGCTTCAGTCAATGCCCTTTTTATTTGGACAAAAGATTCCCTGGGTTCAGAGGTCCATTTCACTTCATTTCCTTTCTTGAGCATGGCTTTGTTGTGTTTCACCAGCTCAGCAAAATTTGAAATGAATCTCCTTAGAAAATTAATATTCCCCAAAAAGGCTTGAACCTCCTTCTTAGATCTGGGAAGTGATAGGGTCCGAATTGCCTCCACTCTACTAGGATCAATCCTCACTCCTTTAGCTAATACTATATGGCCTAATATCTTTCCCTCCTGCATAGCAAACAAGGATTTCTTGGAGATTAGGGAAAGTCCAAACCTCCGACACTTCAAGAAAACTTTCCTCAGGTGGCAGTAGTGTTTTTTATCTGACCTCGAGAAGACTGTGATATCATCCAGATAGATTACCACAAAATGATATTTCTCCCCGATAAAAGCTATGTCCATGGCTCGCTGAAATGTTGCTCCTACATTCATTAGTCCGAATGGAATTTTGGCATACATGAATGTGCCCCAAGGAGTGGTGAAGGCTGTCTTTTCCATGTCCTCAGGCATGACCGATATCTAATTATAGCCAGAAAATCCATCGATCATGGATATCCTGGAGGCACCAGTTACCCTCTGCAGTATGTGTTCCATCTTAGGTAGGGGGTAATTGTCTTTTTTGGAGATCCTATTTAGGTTCCTGAAGTCGACAAAAAGCCTTATTTCTCCACTTTTCTTCCTTACCGGAACCAAATTGGCCACCCATTCAGAATATCTCAAGGGGACAATGATCTGGTCCTCTAACAACTTCTTCACTTCTTTCTCCATGATAGGCAGCAACATGGGATTTATCTGTCTTAGCTTCTGCCTGAATGGCTTAGCCCCTTCCTTTAGTGGGATCTTGTGTTCAATGAAGGATGTGTCATACGTCTTGAGGTCTTCATAGGTCCAAGCAAACACATCTACAAATTCTCTCAGAAACTCAGTATATTCGGCCCTCTGTTCTGTAGTTAAACTCCTTGACAACTTGACAAACTTAGGCTCCTCCGGTGTGCCAATGTTGCATTTGGCTGTATCATCATCTTCACTTGAAACCCTACCCTTTACTGCCACATCATTCCCATCGAACAATTTTTCTAAAGGAATTAGTCCCCTCAGAATGTGATTACTAGGTAGCTGAATGATCTGGTGGTTAGCAATTTTATTTAAAAACACCTCAGGGTGAGGGTCATCTTTTGTGTCAGGATCCTGATCAATGTGCAACGCAGAAAATTCATCAACAGATTGGAGAAATTTTTCGATTTTCAGATCATCTTCGAATACCTTCCAATGCTTGACATTGTCAGGTACAAAGGGCCTATATTTTATTTCAACATTGGATTTGACCATAGGTGGCAGAGGAACTCTGAGCAAACTAGTTGTGATAGCTAAAGAATTGGTGGAAGTTTCCCCCCCCCTCGGAATGGAAGAAATGGTGAAGGCCAAGAAGAAACTATCAAGTAGGTCCCACACCTCATTTCTATAATTTCTGAGTCGGGGATTATTAGCACGGTAGGCACTTATGACTTGCTGGATAATCAACTCAACATCTCAAAATATTGCTATTTCTTTAATTCCCATTTCTTTTGCAGCCCTCATACCCAGAACAAGAGCTTCATACTCTGTCACATTGTTGGTGGTTTCAAATTCTAGCCTATATGACAGGGAAATGGTTTCCTGAAAAGGTGACACAAAAACACCCCAGCACCAACACCTTCCTTGGAACAGGCTCCATCGAAAAGCATTCTCCAGACGGTGGTGATGGAGGGAGGAGATTGATGAGGAGTGGTGGGATACTTTCTGAGCTTAAGAGGAGGCTCGAGAGCATGAGTGAGTTGCAGTAAACTGGAACCTAAATCAGTGTCCAAGGCAAAAAAGGGATGATTGGTAGGATTGGCTTCATCATTGATTATATAGGCCAATTGGGCTTCTCTGTATAGCCTCCTATGTCCTCCTCCAAACATTGGGATAGTAGCATATGTGAGGTCCATCTGCAAAGTTCGCCCCAGTTTTTTTATCCAAGATCTTGATAACAACATACTGAACTTGGGGGGGACATCAACTACTACAATATCCATGACCACACTTTTCATGGGAAACTAAAACAAGGTCATGACCAGGTCTTTGATAACCTCGAGACATTGAACTTTCCTGAAGTTGAAGGAATAGAGGTCATGGTAGGCTCAGGTGACTTCCAGCCCTAATTCTTCCATGATAGTTTTGGGCATGAGGTTGTGAGAAGCCCCTAAATCCATCAAGCAGTTTTGCAGTACCTTGTCATGTATGTTCAAGGAAGTGTATAAGGGAGGGGATGAGTCATTCCTGTCTTCTATCATAGGACCTAAGATAACTGCAATCTTTTCATCTTGAAAATTGATGGAGTCCGTGGGAAGGCATGAGACCTCAGACTGTAAAATCTCAGAGAAGCGTTTCTTGAACCCTTCATGTTTAATTAATTCGGTTAGGGGTGTTAGCGTAAGAAGTCACCCCTGGATTGCAGCAGGAGAAGAGCCCGATGCCCATCAGTTTATGTCACGATTTGTTTAATGGGGTGATCAGATGGAGGTTAACTCAAAATGATGTGGTTCTAACTCCGAAACTAGACTAGGCATGCATGGGCAAGTGAGGTCCAGACAGTGAGTTGTAGTAAGGCTGAGTAGGGGGGAGATGTGTATACGAGAACTGCAAAGGTGTACCGTAACATCAGGCTTCAAACAGACTGTAGGGGAAGGCGTCTAAACGCAAGATCTTCTTACATTCAAATGCTAAAAACCAAAGAATGCAATAATGCAACAATAAATCCTATATCATAGAATAATTGCAACAATTCGCACGAATCATTTATTCACGAACTCTCTCAGTATGAGATGAGAATTAGATGGAGTGGGAAGACTGTCTGTCATTAAACAAGAAATCTCACATACAGATGCATAACCGAAAAGCTAGAATATCTGTTAAAACTTGACAGTCGAGAGCTTCGCTTTACTATCGATCCCTTACAAAATACAAAGATTGAGTTTATATACTCAAAGAAAATCGCCTAACAGAGGCGTGCCTAGTCACCCAAAGCTTGGTGTCCCTTCAGTCAAACTCATACTGATATCCTCCTTCAAATGTCACTTTAACTACGTATCGCTCCTACAAGGAGAGTAGCTGAGCCATTAAGTGTTGAGCTAGCGTGTGCAGACTCCTCTGTCTAGTCGAGGACTTCGGCATGACTTCTTTGGAAAAATTGGTACACAGGACCCCTTCAGGCATACATCTCACCAGATCCTCCATACCTCACACTTAATGAATGATGAGAGGGTTCAACCACCCCTTCTTGCCTTCATTTACTCCAAGCGAAAACCAGGCTTGAGGTCGAATCAAAAGGCACCTGGAGAACGCGATGAACATTTTGGCGACTGGACCTGACACCTTTGGCCCCCTTTGCGTAGCTCCTTTATTTCCCAAGTGACCACGGGCTGTGACCTTGCGTTTTCTTTCAAAGGAGATTTTAGCGTTCACAAATAGGAAGGAGTTAATCCTCGCTTATCACAATCGCGATGGGCAAAACGCCAAGATGGTTTAATTGGGTGCCACGCGTCCCCTTAGATCTGACGGTTCTAAACTCACTTGGTGATGCTATGGGCCCAATTCCTGGACGCTCCTGGCACTTTCGAGGTTCAGTGTTTCGAGATGCAGAATGACATAGAACCTTTACCCTTTGAACTCGTGACTGTCGAAATGCCGACGCGACTAGATCTCACGCCATGCGTCCTTCTTAGATCTAACAGTCCTGAACTCATTCGGTGATTCTGTGGGCCTGGGTCCCAGACGCTTTCATTACTTCGCGCGTCGGGGATATGAGGGAGCCTCTCCTTGCGCTTCAAAATCGCGATGGGTGAAACGACGAGGAGCCTAATCACACACGCCAGGTGTCCCCTTTAGATGGGCGACTGCTATCCTTTCCTGCATACCCAATAGGTGTTGTCCAATGCGCTAATCTCATCACGCCTCTACTAGCCGTGATTCCCCTCCAACCATCGATCTGCTCTCTCGGATAAATCTGGACCGTCGGCAATACAATCTCACCCACTTACTTGCTTGGAAACTTGAAAAGAGACTTTTCCGAGTTGCGCTCGGGTGCTTCTCATGCACTTGCAGACCTGGATATCCCTTGTGCCCCAGACAAGAAATGCTACTAACATTAGGCTCCATGGGGGATAGAGTCGTCCCTTTGATTCTCTAAGGACTCATTTTGCAGTTTCAGTGCCTTGTTGTTGGGATATGGAGTTATTGACTAAGACGAATCAATAAAATAAAAACAAAGAACTAAAAGGACAATATTTACAAACAAAGGAGCCTCCGAAGGCCCAGACAAAACATTTCTTAAGAAAATGCCCATTTACTGGGTTGTTGAAAACTTCTTCGCCCCCCAAATCTTGCGACCTGTACGTGTTATTTGAGAAAACTTCAGAGATTTTGAAGGGCCCGATCCATAGGGCTTCAAATTTGTCGTGCTTGCCTTTATCCTGTTTAGGAGCATCCCATTTCAGTACTAGGTCTCCTATCCGAAACTCTTCCCGCTTGGCCTTCTTATCAAAAACCTTCTTGATGCTTAGCTGATGGTCCTGAATTCTGATCATTACCTGCTCTCTGGATTGCTAGACTTCTAGCAGTTGGTGAATCCTTCTGATCATGTCATTGGGCTCTTCTTGATAATCCTGGAAGAATTTCACTACGGGAATAGCCAGCTGAGAAGGGAAGACAACTTCTACTCCATAAACTAACTAGAAAGGGGAGACGCCTATAGATCTCTTTGTGGTCACCTGATCAACCCATAGAGTGAATTTCATCTTCGAGTTCCAAGCCCTTTTGTTGTCCTCCAATAATCTTTTGATGATCCTTGTCAGGATTTTTTTGGAGGATTCTGCTAAACCATTTCCCTGGGGGTAGTATCGGGTGGAGTGAATCAGTTTGATCCCTCATTGTTCACAAAACGTGACCAATGACTCAGCCTTGAAATAGGTTGTGTTATCAGTAACAATCTTTCTTGGGCAACCGAATCTTGTGATGAGGTCTTCCAGGAATCCGATGATTACTTTGTGGGAAGCACTCCTCGTGGGGATAGCTTCAATCCACTTGGTAAATAAATATGTGGCAGTTAGGATCCATCTGTGCTGTCCACTAGAAGCAGGGTGGATTTCTCCAATAAAATCTAGGCCCCATTGCTGGAAAGGTCCCGAAACAATTATAGGCTTTAAAGGCAGAGACTTGAGCTATTGCTTTCTTGAAAATCTTTGGCATGGGATACAGGCTCTAACCCCTCTATGGACATCAACGAACAAGGTGGGCTAGTAGTACCCATCTTTGAGAATTTTTTGGGCTGTGGTCTTCCAAGAATGGTGCCCTCCACATAGGTCGCTGTGAAATTCGGCCATGATCCTGTCGGCCTCTTGTGGATCCATGCATTTTAAAAGCACCCCAAGGAGGTCTTTCCAGTATAAAGTTTGATCAATAAGGCAGTACCTGACTGCCTTTAGCTTCATAACTCTTACTTTGTTCCTTTGCAGGCCATCTGGGGGCCGCAACTCCTACAGAAAATATATGACATCCTTATATCAAGGACATCAAGCCAACAAGGGTTTTGTTTGAGGGTCTATGTCAGACAACTAATTTTGCTGATTTTCTGATCGCGCATTGATGAAATTCACCCCGAAATCTTTGCGATTAGCTTTAGCCAACATCTTGGCTAAGCCTTGACCTTTGATCAATCTGGTAGGCCTTATTTCCAAGTCAAATTCCAGGATCTTGGCTATCCATTTACTCCTTCTCCCATCGATGTCGGGTTGTACAAGGATGTCCTTCACAGAGGCTGAAGGAACGTATGCGGTCACTTTGGAGTGCAAGACATAGACTCTGAAAGCTTTGAGAGCTTTCACTAAGGCATTTGCCTGTTTCTCCATTATTTCATATCTGACCTCTGCATCTCTTAATGCCTTGCTGAAGAAGGCGATGGGTTGCTCTTGCCCTTCTTCATTTTTCTATAACAAGACTGCTACTACTGTATCAAAAGAAGCGAAATAGAAGATCAAGAAATCTTTGGAATAGTCAGGGCTGATCAACACAGGTGCTTCAGTCAATGCCCTTTTTATTTGGACAAAAGATTCCTTGGGTTCAGAGGTCCATTTCACTTCATTTCCTTTCTTGAGCATGGCTATGATGTGTTTCACTAGATCAACAAAATTTGAAATGAATCTCCTATGAAAATTAATCTTCCCCAAAAAGGCCCAAACCTCCTTCTTAGATCTGGGAAGTGACAGGGTCCGAATTGCCTCCAATCTGCTAGGATCAATCCTCACTCCTTCAGCTGATACTATATGGCCTAATAGCTTTCACTCTTCCATAGAAAACAATGATTTCTTGGGGTTTAGGGAAAAGCCAAACCTTTGACACTTCAAGAAAACTTTCCTTAGTTGGCAGAAGTGCTCTTTATTTGACCTCAATAAGACTGTGATATCATACAGATAGAATACCACAAATTGATCTTTCTCCCCGATAAAAGCTATGTCCATGGCTCGTTGAAATGTTTCTCCTGCATTCATTATTCCAAATGGCATTTTGGCATAAATGAATGTGTCCCAAGGAGTGGTGAAGGCTGTCTTTTCCCTGTCCTCAGGCATGAATGATATCTAATTATAGCCAAAAAACCCATCGATCATGGATATCCTGGATGCACCAGTTACCCTTTGCAGTATGTGTTCCATCTTAGGTAGGGGGTAATTGTCTTTTTTGGAGCTCCTATTCAGGTTCCCGAAGTTGACGCAAAGCCTGATTTCTCCACTTTTCTTCCTTACCAGAACCAAATTGGCCACCCATTCGGACTATCTCAAGGGGACAATGATCTGGGCCTCTAACAACTTCTTCACTTCTTTCTCCATGACAGGCAGCAACATGGGATTTATCTGTCTTAGCTTCTGCCTGAATGGCTTAGCCCCTTTCTTCAGTGGGATCTTGTGTTCAATGATGGATGTGTCATACATCTTGAGGTCTTCATAGTTCCAAGCAAACACATTTGTAAATTCTCTCAGCAACTCAGTATATTCGACCCTCTGTTCTGTAGTTAAACTCCTTCACAACTTGACAAACTGAGGCTCCTCCGGTGTGCCAATGTTGCACTTGGCTATATCAACATCTTCACCTGAAACCCTACCCTTTACTACCACACCATTCCCATCGAACAATCTTTCTAAAGGAATTAGTCCCCTCAGAATGTGATTGCTAGGTAGCTGAATGATCTGGTGGTTAGCAATTTTATTTAAAAACACCTCAGGGTGAGGGTCATCTTCTGTGTCAACATCCTGATCAATGTGCAACGCAGAAAATTCATCAACAGATTGGATAAATTTTTCGATTTCCAGATCATCTTCGAATACCTTCCAATGGTTGACATTGTTTGATACAGAGGGCCTATATTTTATTTCAACATTAGATTTGACCATAGGCGGCAGAGGAACTTTGAGCAAACTAGCTGAGACAGCTAAAGAATCGGCGGAAGTATTTTCCCCCCTCGGAATGAAAGAAATGGTGAAGGCCAAGAAGAAACTATCAATTAGGTCCCACACCTCGTTTCTGTAATTTCTGAGCCGAGGATTATTAGCATGGTAGGCACTTCTGACTTGTTGGATAATCAACTTAGCATCTCCAAATATTGCTATTTCTTTAATTCCCATTTCTTTTGCAGCCCTCATACCCAGAACAAGAGTTTCATACTCTGTCACATTGTTGGTGGTTTCAAATTCTAGCCTGTATGACAGGGAAATGGTTTCCTGAGAAGGTGACACAAAAAACACCCCAGCACCAGCACCTTCCCTGGAATAGGCTCCATTGAAAAACATTCTCCAGACGGTGGTGATGGAGGGAGGAGATTTATGAGGAGTGGTGGGCTACTTTCTGAGCTTAAGAGGAGGCTCGGGAGCATGAGTGAGTTGCAGTAAACTGAAACCTAAATCAGTGTCCAAGGAAAAAATGGGATGATTGGTGGGATTGGCTTCATCACTGATTATATAGGCCAATTGGGCTTCTTTGTATAGCCTCCTATGTTCTCCTCCAAACACTGGGATAGTAGCATATGTAGGGTCCATCTACAAAGTTCCCCCCAGTCTTTTTATCCAAGACCTTGATAACAACATACCAAACTTGGGGGGGACATCAGCTACTACAATATCCATGACCACACTTTTCATGGGCAACTGAAACAAGGTCATGACTAGGTCTTTGATAACCCTGAGACATTGAACTTTCCTCGAGTCGAAGGAATAGAGGTCATGGTAGGCTCGAGTGACTTCCAGCCCTAATTCTTCCATGATAGTTTTGGGCATGAGGTTGTGAGAAGCCCCTGAATCCATCAAGCAGTTTTGCAGTACCTTGTCATGTATGTTGAAGGAAGTGTAGAAGGGAGGAGATAACTGTAGGCTTTTCATCTTGCAAATGGATGGAGTCTGTGGGAAGGCATGAGACCTCAGACTGTAAAATATTAGAGAAGAATTTCTTGAACCCTTCATGTTTAATTAATTTGGTTAGGGGCACAGGGATCCTGATCTTTTGGATTTCATGCTCGAAATTAAAAGAAGATGTAAGCTTCAAAATTTCTCTTATTTCAAGAGCATGACTCTAGACTATGGGAGAGACAGGTCGGGGCTTCTTACCTTTGTGACTATTTGCTACATCATTAGCAAGTTTCTTCGTTCTAGTGGATTGCTCAGGGACATCAGGTGCTATTGTCTTTTTCTTGGACCTCAGATCATATCTACCTTGGCCGCCACTAGTCTTGTCTCCCTTGCTCAGTTCATTTAGCTGACTGTCCATGAGAGATTCCTCATATGCTGATTGAGTAAGATGAGGAAAAGGAGGAGTGTCTCTGAAGCAATGGATTTTAGGATCAAGATCATTTGTTTCCCCTTCTTCCCCTTCAGCCACAAAATTGTTTTAGAAAGGGGCCTGAATTTTCTGGTCTTCTTTGTCTCTTCCCCTCTCTCTTTGCACAGTCGAGGGAGTGATATTGTTTGGCCTCCTGAAACCTCCTTTGTTTTCAGTGTTTTGAGGGCCCTTATATGCCTGCCTCCCCTCCACCTTCATCCTCTCCATCTCCACAGACAGAGACTTCACCATCTTGGTCAGCGCATCCACTTGAGGGTGGGACGTCGATGGTCCAGAAGTTGAGGTTTCCGATCTTCCCTTTCTTCTATCTGCGTCAGCATTGTTCCTCAGTCTATCAGCTGCTAATACATTGGATTACACCTCTATGGCCACATATTTCATTTGATCTAAGGAGGTGCCTCTTCTTTCTCTCAGTAAAAGACAAAAATCTGGGTCAAACGCACTAGCATAAGAAATCTTGGCCGAGGCCTCTGAGGGTTTGATTTTAGCAAGAATTTTATTATACATCTTATTAAATCTCTTGTAGAATTCAGAGACAGATTCTCCATCCATATTCTTCAAAGACCTGAAATCTTTCATGTAATACATGAAATCCTTCCTATCTCCCCACTGCCTCAAGAAAGCACTATCCAGGGCTTCGATCCCAGCAACAGATCCGCGGGTCAATCCTCTAAACCATTTCCTAACCTCACCATCCAGGCTCTGGACGAAGACCCTCGTCCAGACATCTTCATTTTCAGTGTTCAGGTTGTCTGCATAACTATAGAAAGCAACCAGATGCTCTTCAACAGTTACATCCCCTTCCCCAGTGAATTTGAGCATGTATTTCAAGTAATCTCTAGCAGGGAGAGGATTCATAGGATGAGGCAGGATTAAGGGAGCATATCTGGTAGTGACTATGGCTTCCATTCTATTTAGAGGGGGATTAGCACTATCCATAGGAATATTAGGTGGAGGAGAACTTGGAGGAGAAGGAGTTTGCAAAGGGGCTCCTGGGAATGAGTCTCGAAGTGGAATGGGAAACAAAAGGGGATTTAAGGAGAAGGCTAACGGGCTTAAGTCAGCAGGTGCTCCTCTTTGTGTAAAAGTGGTAAAGATGGGAGTGGGAAAATCTTCTATGGTCCTGGATCTACACCAAGGTAGAGCTTTAGAGGAGAGGGGAGTGACAATGATTTCTCCCTCCAATCCCAGACCAGTAGGGGAAAACTCAGCAGGAACACTCCCGAAATTCAGGAAATGGGAAACCTCTGAAGGAGGTCTATTAAGAGACTGAGGAAGAGAAAATGGAGCTCCTATAGAAGGGTATGGAGGATTACCTGGTTTGGCGGTGGAAGCTTCTTCTTCAGGGGCCTTTCCTTTTCTAAGAACCACCTCCGGATCAGCTTCAGGCATAGCTAGAGGCAGTAGTGGATGAGACCGCGCGTGTCTACCTCTGAAAGCCACAATTAACACAGTAGGTTCGCCACAATGGAGTCGTCACAATGGAGTCGCCAGGTACACAATAGCAATATTTAAAGGCTCTGATACCTGATGCACCTTCAAAATCAGAAGCTCAATGTCGTTCAATCCTAGGGAAAATTTTCAACTTCGTCCCTGGCTACTGCGCCAGAAATGTTAGCGTCAGAAGTCACCCCTGGATTGCAGCAGGAGCTGAGCCTGACGCCCATCAGTTTATGTCATGAATTTTTTAATGGGGTGATTAGATGGAGGTTAACTCAAAACAATGTGGTTCTAACTCCGAAACTAGACCAGGCATGCATGGGCAAGTGAGTCTTAGATAACTTCAGACAGTGAGTTGTAGTAAGGGTGAGTAGGGGGAAGACGTGTATAAGAGAACTCTAAAGGTCTGTCATAACATCAGGTTTCAAACAGACTGTAGGGGAAGGCATCTAAACGCAAGATCTTCTTACATTCAAACGCTAAAAACCAGAGAATGCAATAATGCAACAATAAATCCTTTATCATAGCATAATTGCAACAATTCACACGAATCATTCGTTCACGAACTCTCTCAGTATGAGATGAAAATTAGATGGAGTGGGAAGATTGTCTGTCATTAAACAAGAAATCTCACATACAGATGCATAACCGAAAAGCTAGAATATCTGTTAAAACTTGACAGTCGAGAGCTTCGCTCTACCATCGATCCCTTACAAAATACAAAGCTTGGTGTCCATTCAGTCAAACTCGTACGGATATCCTCCTTCAAACACCACTTTAACTACGTATGGATCCTGCAAGGAGAGTAGCTGAGCCATTAAGTGCTGAGCTAGTGTGTGCAGACTCCTCTGTCTAGTTGAGGACTTCAGCATGACTTCTTTGGAAAAATCGGTACACAGGACCCCTTCAAGCAGACAGCTCACTAGATCCTCCATACCTCACACTTAATGAATGATGAGAGGCTTCAACCACCCCTTCTTGCCTTCATTTACTCCAAGCGAAAAATAGGCTTGAGGTCAGATCAAAAGGCACTCGGAGAACATGATGAACCTTTCGGTGACTGGACCCGACACCTTTGGCCGCCTTTGCACAACTCCTCTATTGCCCAGGTGACCACGGGCTATGAACTTGCGTTTTCTCTCAAAGGATATTTCGGTGTTTGCAAATAGGAAAGAGTTAATCCTCGCTTATCACAATCACGATTGCCAAAATGCTGAGATGGTTTAATTGGGTGCTACGCATCCCCTTAGATCTGATGGTTCTGAACTCACTTGGTGATGCTGTGGGACTGAGTCCTGGATGCTCCCGGCACTTTCGGGGTTCGGGGTTTTGAGATGCATAATGACAAAGAACCTTTACCCTTTGAACTCGCGACTGTCGAAATGCTGACACGACTAGATCTCATGCCATGTGTCCTTCTTAGATCTAACAGTCCTGAACTCATTCGACGATCCTGTGGGCCTGGGTCCCGGACGCTTTCATCACTTTGCGTGTCGGGAATATGAGGGAGCCGCTCGTTGCGCTTCAAAATCACGATGGGAAAAATGGCGAGGAGCCTAATCGCGCACGCTAGGTGTCCCCTTTAGATGCACGACTTCTATCCTTTCCTGCATACCCAATAGGTGTTGTCCAATGCGCTAATCTCGGCATGCCTCCGCTAGCCACGATTCCCCGCCAATCGTCGATATTCTCCCTTGGATAAATATGGACTGTCGGCAATACAATCTCGCCCGCTTACATGATTGGAAACTTGAAATGAGACTTTTTCGAGTTGTGCTCGAGCGCTTCTCATGCAGACCTGGATATCCCTTGTGCCCCAGACAAGAAATTTTACTAACACTCTGCATAGATACATCCAGACCGAAATGGAATTTCTAGACATCTCATCCTTGGGCGTGACCTACCAATATGCCGTCAAAATCGAGCAGAAGCTCAAACAAAAGACGCGGCAATTTGGGCCTAGGAACCCTTCACAACAAAAGCTAGGAAAGGGTGGCCCCAACCGACCGAACAAAGGACAGAGCAAAGATGGGAAGTATCAAGACAACCAGTACAAGCCGCAAGCAAAGAAGGACATCGGAAAGACAAAGAAAGATACCAGGAAGTGGTGCGACTTCCATAAGAGCCCTTGGCATAACACTGCTGACTGCCACTCAAAGCAGTTGCTAGTGTCCGAAGTGAAAGCCTCTGAATCAGATGCAGATTCTGACTCCAAGACATAACTAGAAAGGGGAAGACGGATCATTGATGTGGAACCCAGTGCCACCGTTGCTACCACCAAGCTCCAACCTGGTCAACCAAATGAGCCAGAAGAAGGAGAGCGCCTCTTCCATTCATAAATGTGGGTAAAAGGCACCCCGCTGCACTTCATCGTTGATAGCGGTAGCCAGGAGAACCTCATCTCAGCAGAGGTCATCAAGCGACTGGCCCTATCAACAATGCCGCACCCATAACCCTACACCATTGGATGGCTCCGCCAAGGAAGTGATCTCCGTGTCAGCCAACAGTGCCGACTGTAGTACGACATCAAGCCCTTCAAAGACGAGGTATTGTGTGATGTTGCTCCTCTCGAAGTTTGTGATGTTCTTTTGGGCCAACCTTATTTATGGAAACGTCATGTTGTATATGAGTCTACGCCTCGTAGTGTTATTATTACTTTGAACACGAAATTGTATAGGATACTCGAGGCAGTCCCACCTAGTGCTATTTCCTTGATCTCTGCTAAGCAATGCAGGAAGGTCATCTCGCAGATGGGGAAGTTTGTCTTCTTCGTGATTCGCTCTCAGAACAAGTGAAAGATCCCAGCCACATCCAAGGTCTTTAAGGCTGATCTCTCCACACAATAGAATCAAGTAGATAGGGTCATGGAAGAATACTCGGATATCTTCTCCTCACGTACAGGGGTACCTCTACACTCCCAGGTCAAGCACCCCATCGATCTGACCCCCGACGCACCATTGCCCAATGGGCCAGTCTATCATCGCTCTTTGTTAGAGAATGAGGAGATAAAGCGATAGATCCAAGAACTACTCCACAAGGGGCACATCCACCCTAGCTCATCACCTTGCGGAAGCCCAATCATGTTGGTACAGAAGAAAGATGGAACCTGGCGACTTTGTATTGATTACTGGGCTCTGAATAAAATCACTGTCAGAAACTGGTACCCGATTCCCCGAATTGATGACCTCCTTGATCAACTCACAGGGGCCAAATATCTCAGTAAGATTGATTTGAAGTCTGGCTACCACCAGGTCCCGATAGAACAGACAGATGTATGGAAGACTGCCTTCAAGTCAAAGGAAGGAATTTTTGAATGGTTGTTCATGCCCTTTGGTTTGAAAAATGCTCCAGCCACTTTCATGAGGATGATGGATGATATCCTGCAACCATTCACCAATACTTTTGTAGTGGTGTATCTAGATGACATTCTAATTTATAGCAAGACTTGGGTCGAACACTTGCAGCATATTCAACAGGTTTTGCACACCTTGCGACAACACAAGTTATATGCCAACCTGGAAAAATGCTCCTTCGGCATGGACAAGGTCCATTACCTAGGCTACATCATTGATCAGCATGGCATACATGTGGATCCAACCAAGATCCAATTCATCCGTGACTGGCGAGCCCCAACAACACTCACTGAGCTTCGGAGCTTCTTGCGACTTGCTAATTTCTACCGCAGGTTCATGTTGGGTTTCTCCCATATTGTATTGGCCCTCAGCCAAATAAACAGGGGTGGTGGTAAGGAAAAATTTGCGTGGGGCCGGTCCCAACAACAAGCGTTTGATGATTTGAAGCAGCGCTTGTGCTCAACCCCAGTACTTTCACTACCGGACCTGCAACATCCCTTTGAGATCGAGACAGATGCTTCAAACTATGTTGTGGGCACCGTTCTCACTCAACACGACCACCCCGTGGCCTATCATACTGAGACATTGTCCAATACTGTCTGTAAGTGTAACACCCTGTTTCCCCCAAATTTGTAATTAATCCTAATACAGGAATTACCATGCTAAAGCATGATGAACATATAAATAACATTATGAATTTATATTACAGAACTGCTGAGAGGGGATGTGCAGAAAAAGAGACCACGA
>ML788330.1:128836-172671 GCA_009831015.1 Picea engelmannii | reverse complement strand
AGAGCTATGCGTAGAGGAGCGCGTCGGAACTCGGGGAATCGCGAGTCTTGAGGGTGAATGAATCTTGACACTAGAAACCCCGAATTCCCGATATAGAACCGGGGATTGGTATTTCGCTAATACGGGTTTGTGGAAATTTCTCCACTTTGGGAGATTAACCCAAAGTTTTTAAGTATAATGGTAGTGGGTGTGTTACAGTAAGTACCCTACTTACGACAAAGAAATGTACTCCATTGTGCAAGCATGCTGCCAGTGGAGATATTACATTCTTGGGAAGGAGACAGTCATGCACACTGATCATAAGCCATTGCAGTTCATGCAGACACAGGGAAAACTGCAGAATGACCACCATCAAAAGTGGTCCACATACTTGTAGCAATTCCACCTCAACATCAAGTATAAAATAAGAATCACCAATTGCATCATTGATTGCCTCAGTAGACTGCCAGTCACAACACTCACCATAGTGCTATACTCTTGTGGCCATGAGACATCTAGATGGCCCCAACTCTATGAGACAGACCCTGACTTCACCACCACCTACCAAATGTTGGGTGCAAATGCAGTTGTCAATAATTTCCATCTTCAGGATGGGTTGTTATGTCATCTAGGTCATATCTGTGTTCCATCAAGTGAGCAAGTGAAGATGATATGGGAAGCCCACTACAGTCGAGTGGCAGGACACTTCGACATCGAAAAGACAGTGGCGATGCTACAGAAACATTTCTACTAGCCGAAACTTTGACAGGAGGTCGGCAAGTATATCAGGTCCTGCACTGCCTGCGTTATTTCCAAACTGACCACTAAGAAACAGGGCCTATACACCCCTCTTCCTACTCCCGACAGGCCATGGGAATCCATATCAATGGACTACATGTCGGGCCTCCCATCCACCAAGTGGGGAAATGACTGTGTTTTTGTGGTTGTTGATTGTTTTTCTAAGATGGAAATTTTGGTTGCCTGCAAGAAGAGCATCACAGCAAAGGCCACTGCCAAGCTCTTCTTTGAACGAGTTTGGGTATATTTTGGAATCCCACAAACCATTGTATCAGATCGGGATAGTCGATTTCTCAGCACATTCTGGTCGAGCCTCTGGTCACTGCTGGACACCAAGCTCACCAAATCCACGGCCTTCCAGCCCCAAACAGATGGCCAAACTGAGGTTGTAAATCGAATGATTGTGCATATCATTCAAAGAACCCTCGCACATGGGATGAGAGCCTTCCCTATGTCCAACATAGCTACAACCGAGCCTTGCATAGCTCAACCGACCACAACCCCTTTCAAGTGGGGTTGGGATTCCAACCATTGGGTCCCATAGATGTTGCACTTCCCCTTGCGGTAACTTCGACTGACTCATCTCCTCCTCCAACTGAAGCAGACAAAGCCACCTGGTTCATTGAATGGATCTAGCACATCTGCCAATAAGTTCAGGATATCCTACAGAAGTCCAATGACAAGTACAAACAACCGATCAACATCGGGTGCCGCATAAGTTTCAGGTGGGCGAAAAAGTTTGGTTGCACTTGCAGAAAGAACACCTTACAGGACCCCATCAGAAGCTTCACCCACTCCATTATGGACCGTACACTATCACCAAGGCCGTGGGGGATAATAATTTTGAGCTCAACATTCCTCCTTTCCTTGGCCTGCACCCAGTGTTCAACGTGGATCTCCTTCGCCCTTATTTCCCACCATTATTGGACACCTTAGAAGTGGCAGAAAAGATGACACCAACAGAGCTCAACTCCGACTACATACAATAGAAATCCAATGATCAGATTGTGGGTAGACAGATCAAGGGCACTCGACAACAAAGGATCCAGCTTTATCGAGTCATCAAAGCAGGGCAGCTCATGCACCAAGGCAAGTGGCTCACCCGGGGCCAAATTTAGCAGAAATTTCCTCATCTAATGGGGTACCTCAATGCAATGGAGACCATTTCTTCCTAAGGAGGTAGGATTGATCCATATGGATATCGGTGGCCACCCACCTTTTCCAACTGGCTCAAAACAACTTTATGACATTTTTGGCAATTTACTATTTTTAGCAGTTTTTACTTCCAGGGCCATTTTGAGGGCCTAAATGAAGGTTTTTTGGTATCGAGCTCCTCAATGATATTTTAAGGCATATTGAGCCCCAAAAATGAGTCTCCTCGACGATACCTTTCCAACGGGCTATCAGACGCCTAAAACGGAGATTGTATGCAAAAGTTATGACCCCGGGAAGTTGATGTACTAGCTTACCCAAACAGGGCCCACATGACTTTTGGCGCTTCATCTCCTAGGGTTAGGTTTTTGGATGTCTAGGGTTTTTGTCTTTATTGCTTATTGTAAAAATGCCTTCAGAGCCTCATTGTAACTGGCTTCTTGCGAATGCGCGCTGCGTCACATCTCTTCTCAGAGATAAGCCGTCACCATTCCAGCAAGCTTGTTTCCACTACATTTTACAGTTTCATCTTATTTCCTTATTGAATAGAAAATCAGTTTTATTGTATCTCTGTTATTTTGTGTTAAGAACCTATTAATAATTTGTATTCATTTCGTTCTGCTCATAAAATCTGGATCACATATTGAGTTTGGCCATAGTCTCTTGGACCATATAGTTATATTTACAAACTGGGGGAAACAAGGGTGTTACAATCCCCTCCCCTTAAAGTAACATTGTCCACAATGTTCTATCTGTCAACGTGCTCTGTATATATATAAGTAAATGAAAATGGATATGCATATCTCATGGCATCGTCCACTTCCCACGTAGCCTCATATGGGCCAAAATGTTTCCACTGCACCTTGACTTGTGCAATGGTTTGGTTCCTGAGTGGGGTTTCCTTCCTATCTAGTATGCATTGAGGTTCTAGTAGGAATTATCCCTTCGGGTCCACCTGGATCACAAACCATTCAATTATATGATTATAATCATGTACATATTTCTTCAATAATGAAACATGGAAAACATTATGTACCTTTACTGTGGGAGGGAATATTAGCCTATAGGATATAGGTCCCACTCTATCTAAGACCTCAAAGGTTCCACAATACCAAGGTGCCAACTTTGCACAAGCTCCCATTCTTAGGGAACTCTTACTAGGCCTAACTCTGAGATAGAAATGGTCTCTTGTCTTGAACTCTCTGGGAGTTATCTTTCTATCGACGTAAATTTTCTATCTATCTTGAGAAATATTCATATTTTGTTTTATCCGAATCACTTGTTGTTCCATTTCTTTCAGCATGTTGGGTTCGATTGTAATTCTATCCACTAGATTACTCCAGCTGATTGGTATTTTTCACTATCTATCGTAGAGGGCTTCAAAAGGTCTCATCTTCAAGGATTCTTGATAATCGTTATTGTAGGAAAAATCTACCAATGGTAGGTAGTCTTCTGACTTCTTAGGATGATGCATTACATGCATCCTTAGAGTGTCTTCTAATATTTGGTTTACTCTTTTAGTCTTTCCATCATTTTGAGGGTAATAGGTTGTGTTGAACAACAATTTAGTCTCAAAACAATCATTAAGGATTTCCAAAAGATTGAAGTAAATTTGGTGTCTCTGTCAGATACAATTTCCCTAGAAATGTCATGTAGTCTGAATATCTCCTTCATGAGTATGTTGGAAATATCTGTTACCTTGCAAGTTGACTTGACAGGAACAAAGTGAGAAGACTTACTCAGTCGACCATGATGGGATGATTTTTCTTGGTCAACTTTGGTAATCCGGTGATGAAATCCATGGATATGGTTTCCCATTTCCATTATGGGATTGGTAGGGGCTATAAAAAACATGTTGGATGTCAGTGTTCTGCCTTAACTTGTTGGCATTCTAGACACTTAGCTAAGTAATCAACTATGTCCCTTTTCAATCCAGTCCAATAAAATTGTTTTCTAGTGGCCGTGATCATTTTATGATAACTTGGATGACCAATATATGGTCTCTTGTGCAATCCGTCCATTATGAACCTCTTCAAGTTGACACAACTTAGGATATACAATCTGTTTCTGTAAGTCAGTAGGCCTTCGTCGAGCATCTAATAGTCTTCAGAATTTATCCCTGTAGGCTCTTGCCTTAGGTATGAGGTCACAGTCTTGAATAATGCATTTGTTTCTTGTGCATTCCTAACTCTTTTCCCGACATATGTTTCATAGGTGCTTACCGCTGCCAGGTGAATAGTTTTTATACTTCTCCTAAAGGCATCGACCACCCTATTTTCCTTTCCTTTGATGTGTTTTATTTCAAAATCAAACTCACTAAAAAGATCCATCCACCTAGCTTTCCTGACATTGAGTTTTGGTTAATCAAGCAGGTGCCTCAACCCACAATGGTCTGTCATAAGAAGAAATATCCTACCCAGGAGGTAATGCCTCCACATTTTTAAAGCGTGCACTATGGAAGACAACTCTATATCATGGGTCACATAATTGATTTCATGCTCATTCAACTTTCTGGATTCGTAGCAAATTACACGCCCTTCTTGCATAAGGACTCCTCTGAGTCCTTCATTGTAGGCATATGTACACATGAGGAAGTAATTATCAAAGTCTACAATATTTAGGACAAGCACATGGGTCAGAAGGTATTTCATTTCCTGAAATATTTCTTCACATTTTGATGTCCAAGTGAATTTAACCCCCTTTTTCTGAAGGGAAGTGATTGGACAACCAATCTTGGAAAACCCTTTTATGAACCTTTTATAATATTCTGCTAAGCCCATGAAGGATATGATATCAGATACATTCTTTGGGGTAGACCATTCCATAATAGATCTGATCTTGTCAGGGTTTACTTCCACCCCTTCTTTAGAAATAACATGACCTAAGTAATGGACTTGCTTCTAGAAAAAGTATCACTTGCTAAAGTTAGCGTAGAGATGATGCTCTCTTAGTACTTGAAGCACGAGTCTAAGATGTTCTTCGTGCTCCTCTATGTTCTTAGAGTAGATTAGGACATCATCAATGAAAACCAATATAAATTTTTCCAGGAATTTGTTGAGTACATTATTCATCAAGCACATAAAAGTGGTGGGGGCATTGGTTAACCCAAATGGCACCACCACAAATTCATAGTGACCATACCTTGTCCTGAAGGTTGTTTTGTGGATGTATTCATCCTTAATTTGGACTTGATGGTATCCAAACCTTAAGTCAATCTTTGAAAAAATGGAAGAACCTCCCAACTGGTCGAACAAGTCATCGATTCTTGGTAAGGGGTACTTGTTCTTTATGGTTGTCTTATTGAGTTGTCTATAATCTATGCATAGTCAGAGGGTACCATATTTATTTTTCACAAACAAGACGAGTTCTCCCCACAGATATACATTGGTTTGGATGTAGCCTTTGTTAATCATCTCCTTTAGGTGTAGCTTCATCTCAACCATCTTTAGCATACTCATCCTATAGGGCATTCTAGATGATGACACTGCTCCTGGTGTATATTCTATCGAGAAGTCAATGTCTCTTCTCTGAGGTAGACCCAATGCCTCTTATGGAAACAAGTCTTTATGTTCTCTTAATATGGGGTGGTTCTCTAGGTTTGGTTTGTCATCCTCAACAGATTCCAACACCTGTATTTCATATAAAGGACACCCCTTTCTGCAATATTTTTTCATTTGAAGGGATGATACTTGTCTCACTGAAACAGGAATCCCTTGGAGGGTTATCTTTCTCCCTTCTTCATTTACACATTCTAAAGTTTTATGGTAACAATATAACTTAGTTTTATAAGTAGCCAACCAGTCCATACCAATCAACAAGTCATAATATCCCAAGGGAATTATGTTAAGGGTCGCTCGGGTGGGAAATCCATCCTTAATGAATTGGCAAGTTCGTATGACCTTTAATACTTTTCTTTTGGTTCCAGTGTCTAGTTGTACCAACCACGACTTAACATGTCTAACTAGTTGCATTTTACACTTATCAACAGTCTGAGGGGCCACATAACTCAAATTAGATCCATGTTCAATTAAAATATAAAATGAATGGTCATCGATCATACCTTCCATCTCCATCACTGAAGCTTGGTGGTCAGGTTGATTATTGTCCAAGGCTGCATAAATTCATGGGATGCTCCTAGCCACATAATTGACAGTGGTAGCTTCTTGGATATTGTAGACTTTCCTACTGTTCTTTTTTTCTGTGTGGACAATCCCTCAACATATGTTCTTCTCCACAGCCCCAACATTTTAAGGGTTATTTCTTTGGGTTATCAGTCTTTCCTGGGGCTGCCTCAAAAGGTTTATTTCCACTTTGAGAGGGGAAATTTTTCTAATACACACTTCTAGTAGAAAGGAGCATCCTAGAACCCTTCCCATAGTTCTTAAATATTGAGGATTTAAACCCCTTTTTCTTGAATCCAGAACTACTCTTCTTCTTCCAGTCCCTGTGAGGTCTTGTCTTACTCCCGAACTGTTCATAACAATACCTCGCCTTCCAAATGATTTCTTCTAAGGTGTTCAGTTCGTAAAACTCAATCATGTCCTGATAGGTTTGAGGTAACCCACTAATAAATCACTGCACTTTTACCTTTTCATCCTTTACGTAGGGTACATACCTCAGTAGCTCAAGGCATTTATTGACATATTCATCTATGGTGAGTTGTCCCAGCCTAAGTTCCTAGAAATCCTTAGTATTCCCATCCATGTATTTCTCTGACATATACTACTTCCTGAAGCATTTCTCAAACTGTTTCCATGACAAGTCCTTCTCATGGAATCCTTTCACATTCCTAAGGTCTTCCCACCAAATGTAAGCATTTCCATTCAGGTTGAAGATGGTTATTCGAGCCTTCAAGTTTTCAGAGTAGTCATGGACTCTGAAGTACTTTTTTAAACCAAGCAGCCAATCTTCAACCTCTTCTCCTTTCTTAATATCTCCATCGAAAGAGGGTGGTTTGGCTTTCTTGAACTCTTCAGGATCATGACTTTTGGAATGCTTTCGCTTCTTTCCTTTGAGAATGTGAGCTAGTTGTTCTACTAGAAGATCCCTCAGAGTTTCCATCTTCCTTTCCAAAGGAATCTCCCGATGAGTGTCCCCTACCTCCAGATTGGGCCTTATTCAAGGTACTTCTCCTAGTGTTCTCACTTATGGGGCCATGTTTTTAGATCTCAGGTGGACTTTGACTTCTCTTCACATGTCGTCGGTCCACATGAATGGTTGTGGGTTCCTACTACAACTTCTTATGTATGTCGGATAAGCTCTGCAACAAGACTGCATTAATTTTTGTTTGTTTTTCTTTCTCCTTTATCAACCTCTCATTGTTGGCCTTGCAACTCTGTAATTCATCCCTGAGGCTCCTTACAATTTCAGCTAGATCCGAAGGGGTTTCCACCACCCTCCTTTCGTTAGATTCTTCGTATTTATTGTGGGAGCCATCCCCCATTTAATAGCATGTCACCATCCTTTAGACTTGCATTTTTCCCCTGATTTATTGACTGCTTAAGTGCTGAAAAACACTTATTGTTAGCTAATAGTCTATTAGTTTATGAGCAATACATAGTTCAAATTTCGTAAATGCACATACACAGTAGAAAGTTTCATTCATGTCCTTAATAAAAATTTAACCAAACTCTCTAAGAAAGAGGTAAGATAGGGTGTCACTCTTAAAGGTACTCTAAATATGGTTTTTAAGTGACGATGCTCTGATACAAATTTGTAACATACCCATGGTGAGGACTCAAATTTTCGCTCTTCTTAGGAGAATCAAAACCCCCATTCAGGGTCTCTATTCCATTATTATGTTCCAGATCTCTCCAGCCATGATATCCATGCTTTGGAATGAGCTCAGAGCGTGCATATATCCTCTCCCAATATATTCAAGTTCTTTTATCCCCCTATACTTGCATATGACCACAGGCTATGACCAGACCCAAGATGACCACCACGCTAATCCTCCGTAGTGGAAAACCTATGAAGTTCACGATCCGATGTCGCGTGTCCTCAGGAATTTCAATGGCCTTTATTTACTTTGGTACTTCAACATTCGGGAGTTTCAAACATTCCTACACCTTTTTCCTCCGAAGCACTCTGTACCCAGAGTTAAGGATTGAGTGCCACATGTCCCTTGTGATCGATAGTTATGATCTTCTTCGAGACTTCGATGTTCGGGATTTCTGAGCACGCCAATGATTTTTCCTTGAAAGTACTTTGTACCCAAAGTTCCATATCATGTGCCACACATCCATTTAAATCAACGGCTCGGGTCCACTTCAGGACTTTTGCGTTCGAGAGTTCTGGACGCTCACACCACCTTTTCTCCCAAAGTGATTTCACCCGAATTCAATGATTTGTCGATGCATGTCTCTTTCAAATTGACAGTCACAATTTACTTTGGGAGTTCTCAACTCTTATGGTCCCACTTTCCTATGAAGTGGATATCTTCCGAAATGGGAGATCTGTTGACACCTATCCTCAGTAGATGGATGGCTCAGATGAACTTTAGATCTTCGAGTTTCAGAAGTGTCAACCTCTCCACACCCACTTTCTCCCAAAGTGCTTACACCCAAAGTCGACGATATTTCGACATGTATCCTTTCTCTCAGATCAAGATACAAATGAACTCCATTATTCCATGTATTTCCAAAGGAACTCACAATTATCCACCTAGCATTGTTTCTAGGTCTGATGGTCATGATCCAGCCAATAATGATTTGTTCGTCAATCAACAGTTCACAGTGATTGTGGGGCCCCAACATGCGCACTCTTTTTCAGAGAGCTCAACCTCTGCAATCTAAAAAATACTCTCCTAACTCGGTCTAATTGGGTTTTTTGATCTTCCAACCCAATGAGATCAATGACATTGCTAAATTGCGGGTTGTGAACTAGCATGCCCGCTAATTTAACCTTCATGCTCTACAATGATTCCCAACCATCGCTTTAATCAAGAAGATGGTGTTTGATTCATTAGCTCCAGTGGGTCTTTGATTCGATCTAATGACTGGGATAACTTCTCCTCCCAATGAACGACTCACTTCCATCTCCGTTGTCAGGTTCTTAAGTCATCTATGGTTCTTATTACTCCGGTAGTTCGGGTAACTGTGACTATCGTGAAGTTTGACATTTCAAAGATTTGAACTCCCGAAGTTCCAAAACCTTCATGAGATAACTCCTTTTAGCATAGGGTTCCTAGACCAAGGACACATGGACCTTCAGATGAATCTTGTTCTATGAACTCTACTCTTAGTCATGTATTTGGTTAAGGACTTGGGTGTGAGTTTGAAGTCTCTTAGACTACTAGTCTAAAGGAAACACCTACCTAACTCACATAAATTTAAGCTCTGAAATAGATCAAGGTAAAATCATGAGGTTACCGAGACGGTAGCAGTGCCAAGAGGCTTGCTCCGACTCTGGAACTGTGATGTAATTTCCTAGGGAGAAACGCCTTCGAGGGATTAAACTGGAGCATATGGAAAAATCAAGTAGAAGCATAAGTTCTCAAGGGAATAAACACATACTCATAACTTAATCATTTCAATGAAGAAAGCATTTATAGACATATAAATATACACATGCATCCATTATTTCCAATTCAAGGCACAAGGCATGAAAACACTTATTAGAACCATAAGGCATGATATGACTACTGAAAGGGGTGCTCATTTCCACCCAACCATAGGCTCAGTCACTCCTAATGTCTTTACCACTGGCCACCCCTGAGATTAGACCACGATGCTTTGAGATTCAATCTCTTTCTTCCAAAGCAATGAAAGTTAGGGACGAAGGTTACTCTCCTTCTCCCAGTACATGAATATATAGGGACGAAGGTTACTCTCCTTCTCCCAAATCAGTCTCTATTTCCTGTGATCAGAAATCACTCTCCTTTTCTCAGTCCTTCCTCAGAACTGAGAGCTTAGGCTCTCGTCTCTTCACTCTTCGCAAGCCTTCCTCTTCCCACCACACTTCCTTTCTTGCCTTCCTCAGCAAGATTGTGTGTGGCTCAAATTCCCAGTCTATGGTCAGGTCTAAAAGTCTTACAGATGGGTGTTCTACCCCATCCCTCATTAAATATTGAGGAGGTCTTCCCACCTACCAGTCTGATTGTAATTCATTTCTGGGTCAGAGGTTTTGTTCTGATCCTAAGAAATTAAACCCTGTAAGGTACTGGTATGGTGGAGGTTAATGCAACCATTCCTGGTTCCCTTCACCATCTCATTCATATCATTCATGGTCTCTCTTAGAACATCCCCTTTCCAGCAGTCATGCAACACTTATCCATTTTCTAGTAAATAAAAAAAAAATCATTCATTTACCTTTTTATGCAAAGGTCCATCAAATCAGACATTCACGCATATTGAGTTTGACCATAATCTCTTGGCCCATATAGTTATATTTACAAACTAGGGGAAACAGAGGTGTTGCAAAAATGTATTGTGGCTATGCATCATTGTGAATATTGCATTCTGAGAGAAGATATTGTGAGAGAAAGAAGAGGAAGTTATAGCGGGTGTGTTGTAGGTTGTATCCCTTCATTTGCTCGATAATAAAAAGGAAGGACCTAGAAATTTCTCTTGTGGATGTATCCCACACTGGGTGAACCACATATATTTGTGTCTCTATTGTATTGTGTATATTTTATGTTTTATTTCCACATTTTATTTTATTTTATTGCTCCATGATCCTATTTTTCTAACATTTCCATAGTTCACCCCCCTGGGGCTATGCCCACAAAGATCTTATGCTTCTTTTATTCATCAAAAAGAATTGCTTTCATTACATCATAGTAAATAGTAGTGAGGCGGACTAGGTTCACACCAATATCCACAACTTGTGACTTGAACCTCAGTTACTTTGACCTCATCTGAGATATACAACTCTCAAAACATACTTTGACTCATAAAGACTCTAAAACAGGTTCTCCAAAAACATACTTGTCTCCCACCCACACTAACAATTGGATTATTGTCATGGTTCTTCTTGTGATCATTTAATCTACCTCATACCCCTTATTTATATTAAAAAAATGGGTTAGAAACCCTTACAATACATCCCAAAACCCTAACCCTAACTAGGCTAGGTTTGTCCACATTTACGCTGGATCTTCGCAAATCCTGTCGCGTGCACTGTTTTTCCTCAAAACGTGGCACACTCTCTTTTATGGTCTGATATTCCTTGCTTGCTACGTTATTTTCCAAACATGCATGTTCCAATAGTGGCCTGTCCATACCTATTATGGAATCTTAAAGTCTATTGTTGCTGATGGTGATTGATTTACTAGATAACATGCTGCAAAAATTTCTTCTACCCACAATTCTGGCTGCAACTTGGAATTACTAAGCATGCTCCTTTCTCTCTCTAGAAGACTCTTATGCATGCATTCAGAAGCACCATTTTGCTGAGGAGTATAGGCAATGGTTTTATGCCTTTCAATCCCAAATTCCTTGCAATAATTATCATATTCCTTATATGTAAACTCACCTCCATTATTTGTCCTTAAACATTTGATTGAACTACCAATACACTTTTCAACCAAAGTTCTAAATTGATTAAAAGCATTACATACATCAACTTTTATTTTAAGTAAAAATATCCACACCTTTCTAGAGTAATTATCTATAAAAGATGCAAAATACGAAAATCCTCCCCAAACATCTAAATGGATATAATCAAGGATACCTTTACTAATATGTCTTCATATTTTAAAACTCTATCTACTTTGTTTTTCATAAATACAATGCTTGTAGAAATTCAAATTCATAGATTTTAAGCTTGGAAGTAACTTACGGTCTATGAGTACCTTAAGCTCTTTCTCGCTCATATGACCTAAACATTGATGCCATAAATGAGTAGATTCACTTGCACCTTCAAATACTATCGTTGCTTTATTTGATTCAGATCTTCCTTCTATCTAATAAAGATTCTCGATCCTTTTAGCCTTCATGACTACTAATATTCCTTTGAACACCTTCAATACTCCACCTTGAAATGTACAATTATAACCACCAGAATCTAGAACTCCCAAAAATATTAGGTTCTTTCTAATTTCAGGTACATGACTCACATATGTTAAAGTTCTTATAGTGCCATCATACATTTTAACCCATATGCTACCAACCCCAACAATTTTACAGGAAATATCATTTCCCATAAAAACAACACTTTCATGAATAGATTGGTAAGTTGAGAACTTATTTCTATGAAGACACATGTGATTGGATGCACCAGAGTCTAACAACCAATGATGATCATGTTTTGAAACATTATAAATAGACAAAACCTCATCAGTCATACCTGAACTTATTTCAACTGAATTAGCTTCCTTTGCTTCCTTTGTGGTGTCCTCTTTGGATGGTTGTTGTCTTTTCCAGCAATCATTCTTGAGATGCCCTAATTTTCCACAATACCAACATTTTATCTTACTCTTTTGTCTTTTGACTTAGATCTCGATGTACCTCTCAGATTTTCCCCTCATTCTATAGATAGTCCTCTAGCCACCATTGCTTCTGACGTTGAGGTTTTTTTATTGGATTTTCTCCTCATCTCCTCAGACAATAGATCTCCCACAATAGTATCATAATCAATAACGTCTATTGTGCTAAACCACATATATGTGATTAAATGATCTCAAGATTCATGCAATGAACACAAAAGGGTAACTACTTTGTCCTCATCTTCATATTTTACTTCTATACTAGATAGTTGACAAATCAGAGTATTGAAAACATTTAAATTATCGGAAATTTTTGTACCTTCTTTCATATGCAAGCTATAAAACTGCCTCTTCAAGAGGATTTTTTTCATCAAGGACTTTGTCATATAAATACTTTCCATCTTTCTCCATAATCCTGTTGTTTTTTCCTCTCCGACGATGTTAAACAAAAATTCATCTACCAAACAAAAGCGGATGGTAGTGAGAGCTCTTGAATCTAGATCATCCCATTCCTCGTTCGACATACCTGTGGATCTCTTTGAATTTCCCACCAATTCCTTTTTCAAACCTTATTGCACAATCAGATCCCACATCTTGAGCTTCCATAACTGAAAGTTATTTTTCTCATTGAATGTCTCTACCTCAAACTTTGAACTTTGAACTTTTACGACTTACTAAAAAAATGCCTACAAGACCACAACTTATAATACTAAATTTTTTAATAATATGGAGGAAAAGTATTTTATTTGAACTAGAGAATATTCAATTAAAATATATAAACCAAAGTACAAATATTTAAAATATTTTCCTTAAAATATTTTTTTAAACAAAGAAGCCCACCTATTAAACAAATAATATTATAACTTCCTCAACTCATATAATTTATAAAGAGCGTTCATTTATATGATATATGACCACTTATTAGTCCCTACACTTTAGGTTGTAGGGACTATAGTAATCGTTTTTTCTACTGCTATTAGTTTGGCACAAAAACTTATGAGATTTGATTGTTCTAAAGCTAAGTTTTGGTGAATTTATACATTTTTCACACTCCCATTTTATTTTTTAACGTAGGTTTGAATTTTGAGGCCTTATTTGGCCTCTTCCCGAGGCATAGCCTTGCATTGTCCATAGATTCCTTACTTTAAAGAACATATTTAGGTATTAATTTTTCCCAAGTGAAGTAATTCTAGAAATGAATCTAGCATTACTTATTGACATTAAATGTTTAAATGTGTGTTCCATGCGTAAACCCATAAACCATAACTCATAGTGTGTTTTCTCAATTGCCACCTACATAAGCATACAAACTCTGCCACCAACATGAAAATGTGTTGGTTCAGTTCTCTATCCTTTAGAAAAGCACCTAGTCTATCTGTGAAGACAAAGCTAATTGAACCAACGCCACATGTTTCTGCCTACATTTTCTTTGGTTGTACAAGATAATAACTATATATATGATAGACCTCTAACAAATCATAGCTCAATGACTGGAGATGGTGACTCGTTGTTGTTGCTTCGTTGGTTGTACAATAGACCTATGAAAAATCACAGTTGAATGACTAGAGATGGTGGCTCGTTGTTGTTTCTTCGTTGGTTGTACAAGATGATAACTATCTATACAATAAAGCTCTGAAGAATCACAGAGCAACAACTAGAGATGGTGACTGGTTTTCATTGCTTTGTTGGTTGTACAAGATAATAACTATCTATACAATAGATCTATGAAAAATCATAGAGCAACGACTAGAGATGGTGACTCGTTGTTGTTTCTTCATTTTTATTGCTAGAGATGGAGACTCGATTATGTTGATTGGTTGTTATTGTTCAGTGTAGCTAGAATCTGATCCTTATGCATTTTCCACTACCTCTAGTTTAGATACATGGAAAATATAACTTTTTTTCCTTAGAATGAAAGAAAGAAGTACAAAAACTATATTCAAGGAATGGCTTTGAATTTCATTGATTTTTTTACTTCAGTTATTGTTTTCACTTCCGCAAATTGTTCATTTTTGTTCATAATTGTTCCAAAAGTGTTAAAATTTGTTCAAGAAGACATCAAAGTTATTTATTTAAGTACAATATGTTCATACCTTGATTTTTTTTATTTTATTTTTCCTTGCAATTGAACAATTTGCGTAGATAATTGTTGTAGCTCTATGCCTTTGCTTAAGATATGGTTTATATACCTTCAATGTTGAACCAATAGTAGCAACAACAGGAGCAACAATTCCTTACAGCCTTGTGTCAATCACATCAAATCCACAAAGACTCAGATTGTTAGATGGACTATTTTGTTTTGTTGCAATTATACATTATCTCTTGTATTAAATATTATTAACATTATGCCTCTTTTGCTTCACCAAATTCCTAAACTTCCTCTTTGGTGCTAGCAATTTTTCTGTACTACATTCATCACAATCATGACCATGACCTCCCGTCTTGTTCAGAAAATATATTCTTCATTGTGGACTTTCATATAATAGGTCCACTATAGGTAAATTATTTGTTTCAACCTCTAATATCGTTCCTCCCTCATCAATATTACATCCATGATATAAAACAAACCAAATTTTGCAGAGTTTGTGGTTGAATGTAAGCTAAAATAAAATGTTTGAAAATAATTTTAGAGTTGGGTCCATCTTTCACTCCAATTGAAAACAAAACTCAGAGGAAAGTGCTTGTTGGCGAGAATACCAAGCAATTGGGACAAAGATGGTAATTTCTTTTCATGGTGAAGGAAGATCTATTTCTTTTCCAACCTTACTGTGTTGTTCCTTACCTAGTAGCCATCCTATGTATAACTTGATAAAGAGTCTACAAAATCCAGTCTGCAATAACCAAGCAATCGTGCATGACAGTTGGGTGAGTACATTAGAGTTTGGTTTATCCTTAGCTCTCTTAACAAATGGAATATCGAACCCTAAAGAGTCTATTGCATGAAAACAAAGTAGAGTTGATGCACAGACATCATGCATACAAAACAAGGTGGAAGTTGTGCACGACTATCCATGAAAATTTTCCAAATATCCAAATCATGTTAACGTCAGTGTATTGAAACACGTGGCATGTTTCACCAAAGCTGGTTGGAAATCCAAATTTAATGCCATATGTCTTGTTCACTAGTCTCATAGACTTGTTCTTATTGAAATTGCACTGGATTTCAAAATTGGGATGTCATCTGATAGGAACGAGGTCTACTTGGGGGTTAACCATCATCCCTATGTACAATCATTTATTCTTGATCAATTTGTAACCATTGATTGTGAGTCTGGAACACAAGAATAGAGGGGGTCGATATTTATATTTTATTTTTACCTACAGTAATTTTGATAAATTCATGTGGTTTTCTTGTTCTGGGTTAAAGGCGTACTATTTTGGTTTCAAGGTGTGTTCGGACAACTGTAGTTTTCTCCTTTAAGGAACCCTGAAGACAAGGTGTAGAAGAGTACGTAATACAGAATGGTGCTTGACGCGCCAACGCACTTGAAGCCTTGAAACCCTCAATATTATCTTAGACATTACTTAAGTAGCGAGATTTTTATTAAAATTTGGTTGATGACTAAGAAAACCCACATACATGGCTATTTTTCACTATACTGATGTCCATACAAAGTATTTTTTAATGGCTTTACGCAAAGCAACATACATGCACAAATTTCGATATTTGAAATTTTATTTCATTTATGCTTTGTTTTTCCTTCGATTGATTTCATTCAAATTTATTAATGATTATTTAAATTTCATAAAGATTAATTATGTGGAGAGAACACAACGTTATAGTTAATTAAATCGAATGTTATTTAGGTTTTATAATACCCGAAAAAATTTAATAAGATCATTAATTATCTAGTATGAACCAAAAGTTAAGGTTCATGAAACTTAATGTTATTTAGATTTTATAAGGTCCCAATAAATTAATAGGTTTATCAATTATGTGGAGAGAACACAATGTTAGAGTTAATTAAATAAAATGTTGTTTATATTTTATAATATCCAAATAAATGAATAGGTTTATTGACTATGTGGAAGGAACAAAAGTTAAAGTTCATGAAATTTAATGATATTTAGATTTTATAACGTCTCAACAAAAGAATGGGTTATTAATTATGTCGAGACAAAAAAAAGGTTTTAGTTCCATTCCAACTTTAACAAGGGACGTTGTGGAGGTTTTGGAATCCAACTTTAACAAGGGATGTTGTGGAGGTTTTGGAGAAACAAGTCCCTTCCCAAAAGGTAGAGGAGTTTGTTGTTTTGCTTTGTCATGACACAAAAGCTTATAACATGGTAGACAAATTTGAATATAATAAGTTAGGGCTATGACTACATGTGAAACCTCCAAAGCTCAGGTAAAAAATATATTAAATAGATTTATGTCCACAAGTGTTTCTATGTAACACATAGATCTATGCAGTAGCTCTAATGCACATTTGGATTCCATGCAACACATTTTTCATAGATCTATATTGACGTGAGATGTTGAGTGGATAATTGGGTGGAAAATTCCATGTGTTGTCCATCAACATATGAGTCACATCAACTTGTGAGTCACAACTATGACAATCTCATCGAAATCGGTATACGTTTTACATAGGACCCTAGTTAACTCGATCAATGGAGGGAGAAGGGGAAGGATGTTCCCCTTCACTAGCGCGTCTTCAACTTCATCTTTTGCCACCTAGATTATGAATCCATTTGCTCTTGCAAAACAAAATTTGAGTTTGTTTAGTTGCAAAAATTTATCCACAAATTTCAAAGAAAAGGATGGTTATAGAACCTGTGGCTATGGATCTGCTTCCACAAATATCTTGTCCATAGTTTTTCAAGTTCAATTTCTCTAGTGCTAAGTGAAGACATAGGGTTTTCCAACCATGATTTACAAATTATGGTCATGGTGCCATAGGTTTCCACGAACTTTTCTCTCTCATGGTTTCCATGAACTTGTGCATAACAAGATGATTTCTTTATTCATAATTCATGTAGATCACGGTGCTTGTGGTCAATATAAATGGCATAAATGAAGAGAATCGGAAGCTCAACTCTATGTTCAAGAACGTGTGTTGTAAATATAACCGCCTGCAAAAATATATCATGTCTATGTTGCAATGGTAGAAGGAAGCGAATATTAAAAACATGTATATCATACTATTTTGGAAGCTAATTTGACTTTGGCACAGACGGAGAAAAGGAGAAGAAGAATGTCAAATTTATGAATGAACAAAAACTTCCTTCAAATAATTTAGGATCCTGACCTATTGTAAAGATACACAATGTGTGTGAGTGTGTCTAGCTCTGGAACTACTCCCTTCCTTGATGCTCTCACTGCTTCTAGTTCCTCTGACCTAGATATGGGTTATGCATATAGACGATGCAACCTAAGTTTTGGGTTCCCTCAAGACAGAGGAAAATTTCAAGTGCACCACATTAATGAAACATGGTCAAGAGGGGAAAATTGGGCCATATAATCTCTGTGGAAAGTGAAGTGCCATGCAGTCTAAATCCCCAAGGGCAGGTCGATTTGATTAAGTCAATGAACTTGAACCTCTTTACCCCACATCTATATAGTACCATTAGCATCTTATCACATTCTCATTCAAGTAATAGTTCCAGGCGTGCAAGAAAGAAGAAGAGGTTGAAAAGATTGAAGAAGAAGTTGTCACATTGAGAAGTAAAATTGTTAAGCTCAACAAGAACGTTGACGAGACAAAAAGATCCATATTAGTCATAGATAATGAAGAAAAGCACTCTAGGTTGCTAGAAAATAAGAATGAATAAAATATAAAGAGTTATGCAGAAGTACTCAAAGGAAGGAATCATGGTCAACCATAATCTAAGAAAACTATTGAAGATACATCTTCAAAAAGACCATCCATGTTCAAGCTACAAAGAAGCTTCAATCATGATTATGATCAACCAAGGCATAAATTCAGAATGACTACAACACAAAGAAGATCATTCACCCCCAGGTATGCGAATTTATTTTATGGTCATTGTTTTTATTGTACTAATTTTAGACATAAGGTTGCAGATCGCAGGGATTATAAAAGAAATGTTCAAGCAATAAATTCCTATGTGGCCCCACGTAACATTGAATGTTACAAATGTCATAACTATGGACACATAGCTAGTGATTGTAGAAGCATGATCGATACTTCCATGAAAGAGAACACTGATACTAGATATAAGAAAGTATGGATAAGAAAACACGAAGAATAGGTGAACAAAGACCGAGTCCCAGAGATCGCAAGACTGGCAATAAAACGAGATGAAGAAAATTCTGCAGAGAAAAAGAAAGATGTCAGATACATAAAGGTTTGGAAAATAACTGAAAGAAAAGAAGGACGAGTAAATAAGGAACAGGTTCAAGAGATTGTACTTTCAGGAATTGTAGTGAAAGATGAATCCACAGACATAAACAAAGAAGTCAGAGCTCAGAGAGATGATGAATCTACCAATGAAGATGATGATGAATACACATCAGAGAAAGAATTGTTCTGAGCCATCCAACTTAGAAACTCCCAAGTAACATGAATATTAGACAGGGGGATTCTATGCGATAGTTGTGACAGACCAAAGAACCATCCTTAGAGAAGATTTCAGATTTTGAGTAGACAGATTCAGAGCAGTCAGTTAGTAGAAGTACAGTTTGATAGTTGTAGTAGTGAAGAAAATGCTACACCAAAAGAGAAGATGGCATAATGGGAATGTTTGGGTCTCGTGTGGAAAAATGAGTACTTGTTGGTTACTCAAGTACAAGGAAAGCATACAAGTGTTACAATATGAGATTGAACAAAGTTGTTGAAAGCATCAATGTAACAATTGATGAAACAAGTGGATGAGAATCTGTTAACACTCTGTAAATTTGTTTGGTTGATAAAACAAATGATAGAGGTAACCTACAAACCACTTTAGAGCTGGGTACTAACCTGCCCAACTCAGAGAGGGCTCTCTTTTGTTTCTTTAAAGGGTTTTTTATAATTTTGCTGGCAAGGAAGGGGAGGGACACTGAAGGCTAGGGAGTCAAACTTATGAAAACGAATGGAAGCACTAACTGGTCGGTAGAAATCTCTAGAGGATAAAGGCTAAATGAGGTGATAAATTTGAGTTACAAATGTGATTTTCATAGTGTAAGAAGAAAGGAAAAACATATAATTGTATCAGAGCATTAAACAAATGAATTCTGACTTAGTTAGGAAGAACTTAACATAGTTTAAATTGCTTCAACCGAGAACATCACAAGATGAATTCTAGGCCTTTAAGTATCCAATTTAAATAGAAGATAGTGAAAATGAAATTTAAGTACACAGGAAATACATATGAAGAAAGAGGAAAAAACTCAGACCACCACCATTAGAATCTTTTCATGAAAAATTCAGGACATATGCATGTGTATTCTATTCAGCTTCAGAAAATCACATTCAAGTTCCAGATAGCTAAAGTAGTGTCGTTGCACTCCTGCCAACCCCTAATACATTTGAAACTTCTAATATTAATACAAGCTGAGTTCCTTCATTTTGAAACCGATTACAATGATTAAAATGAAACGTTTCGATTTTTTAAACCGATTACAATGATTAAAAGAAACGCTTCAGTTTTTTAAAATGTTTACAATGATCGGAAGAAAAAGTTTCTTGGTCTGGATTCTAGCTCCTCTAGAATTTCAGTCCCTTTCTTCGCCACTTTCTCTTCTCTGGTCTTTCACATGGTCTGTCATCTTTAATGACATCTAGATATCATCTATTGGGCCCTGGAAAACTGCATTTTATCTTACCCAACCTGATTATTTCCTTCCATTGCAAGTTAGAAGGGATATCATAATCTATCATTTCCTTTATCAAAATATTCAGGTCAATGCAGGAAGCATATGATATTTGGGAGTCCCAACTTAACTGTTTTGAACTGATTCAGGATTTCAAAATCTGTAATTAGATGCTCAACGAAAATAGCTCCTTTCAGATTTTCCTCCAGGGTTTCGAAATTGGAGCGATCCATTCTGCACTGAGTCAAACGAGCATTGTATTCTTCCTGATTGTACAACTTTCCCTTGCCATCCCAAAATGGTGGAAGGCCTTTGATAAACAATTCTTTGAGCAAATCCTTGAACTCATGTACACTATGTTCCATCTCTGTTTCCTTGGTTTGGGCTGATTTCAATAGGTTATGTTTAGAAATAGCCATCCTGGCCCATATAATCAATGTAGTTATGTCATTAACTCCAATACTCTGAAGGTCTGTAGTAGGAACAACATTGAGTAGATTTATGGCATTTTGTGCCCATTCTGATGGTTTTTTTTCTAGAGTTTCATTAACAACAGTGCATCTTCTTCTGGCTGTGATGGTTATGTTGTCTTTATCATTAATGAAATTCAAATATACTCTGAACTTAGCAACTTCGGTAGCTATAGAGTCCCATATGATATGTTTTCCCCCCTGCAACAGACCTTTGCCTCTTAACCTCATATTCAATTTACCTATTCTTTCTTGCAAGACTTCATTCTCCTTTTGAAATTGATCCACTATTTCATCATTTGCCTGCATCTCCTGCTTCAATTTATCTATGCTTCCTTTTAGCCCTTTGATTTCTCCTTATTTCAAGCTAACTTGTGACATATCCCAGACAAGTCCTTCGGTGTTTGACCCAACTTTTGCAGCAGGAGATGAAACTACAACCTTGTTTAGTAATTATGTCTTCTCTTGTCACCATTTCACATTTTCTCATTCTAGCTGCAACACCCTAGCCTTGTAGTCCAATGCCTCTTGACGAAGTGTTCCCTTTTCCTATTCTAGAGAAACCAATTATGTTGTTTGTGGATGATCTATAGCAGACATTTTCAATTTCTTCTTCAAACTTTGAATTAATTTGTCTTTCTCATCCAATGAATATTTCAATCCTTGGAGGCCTTCAATTTCCAACCTCTTGACCTAACTCTGCCAATCTCTGTTGGATGTCTTTTCCTACCTCAACTGTCCTTCCAATTTCATTGCATAAGATGACATTTTTTAGTTCTTCAAGCTTAAACTCAGGTAATCATAATACAACATATCACTGGTATGCTTATGGAAGTTGACCTTGTCTGGAGCATTGATGTTGTCATATCTTATGTTTATCTTAGAGACTTTGTCTTCATTTGCACCTGCAGTGCTAAAGTTCCTCTTTTCAGCATCCCTTACTATGAACAAAGAAGATTTATGCTGAGAAATATTTTCCACTTCAGGGACTAAATCCCTCATATCACTCATAGTTATGTTTCCCTTCTCATCATATTGTTTTTCTGAATCTTCTTTAGATTGATAAACTGCCTCAGATGTTCTATCAAAGATATATTTCTTTCTACTAAAGGTTCTTGAGCTGCCTTCACTTTGGATTTTTCTTTCCTTTTCAACCTTTACAATGCTACTACCATTTTCCACCATATCTAAATTTACTTGTTCTCTAGGCTCTTCCTCTTCTAAATCCACTATTTGTGGAGACTGTGTAATATTCATATTCTTTGGGGTAGTTTGTTGGTCATTGATGCCCAGGGCCTCTGAATTGCTTCTCTTGTTGTAAACACTTATCTTAAGAACTTTGACTATCAATTTCTGAGGAGCTTGTTGTATTTGAATTTGTTGCAGGGTTGCCTCCACTTGTTGTGTTTGAGTTGGTTGCAATATTGCTTCCATATCAACACAGACTTCTAGATTTTCCAGCTTATCAAAACCCTCAACCTGTTCATGCACATAAGGGGCATGTCTGTTCATCAATATTCTCTTGGATATGATTTGGTGTAGATCATATATTCTTCCCTATAGCTGTGCAAAACAAACTTTTTGAGCTTTGCTTGAATCTAAGATAAGCATGATCTGGTTTTGACAATGAAGGGGCCAATGATAAAAGGGAACTTGAGGTTAGATTCTTTGTGCGACTTCAGGAAATGCTTTGTCTCATATATAACTCTTTTCCTTATGAATTCAAAGGAAAATATTCTAAGGGTAAAACAAATAGGCAATAGGTAAGGGTATTCATGGAAACCATAAACCCAGATTATGGTTGAGTGCATGAATAGTACCCAATACCCCACTCTGTTCTTTGAATTTGGCTGGAGATAGCTCCTCATGTCGTCCAAAACTCTAGGTAGGCTGGTATTGAAAATGTTGCTTCGGGAAATTCACTCTTGTTGGTTTCCGCGAAAATTCTCCAAAATAGGTGTAGTATCTAAAATGTCTTAGAGAGTGAAAATTCACTCACTATTTATGGATATTATCATCTAGGAATTGATCAAAACTGATATGGACCGACAGACCAAACTTAGACTTAAAAAATGTCAAAAGGAAACCGAGCATGAGTTAACCACATATTTGTCATTGTCTAGACCTAAAACTTGACTCAATAGGGAGCAGACCCATTGGACATCAATGACCATTATATTTACATTCATCGGCAAAGATAGATCCTCTGAAAAATGTTCAGGTTTGATAATTTTCTGTAAAAATAGATCTCGGACCTCTGATGGACATTCTCAATATACCCTAATCAGCTTCTCTTCATTGAAAGGTTCATAAATTGTGGAAAAATACTCTGGTATACTGATGACTCTTGAATTGACAGACTCTTTATTCTACACAAGACCTCGGACCCTCGTTTATTCACGACGACTCTTTCTTCATGGGAATATTGTTCGATGCACCAACCTATAAATTTAGGAAACGATTTCAATAGAATAAGGTACTATGGTGGCCTGGACTACTTCAAGGAATGGTATGCATCTTCCTACTTTATCGAGCAGGTTTCTCCTGGACAGAAAGATGGAAGAAATAGTGATTTTGGTATAAAAAATATATGAATCTCAGTCAATTAGGGCTTCTTCATTTGCCACAGGATCTTGTTATGTTATTGAGGTTATGATGGGATCCATGGTTGTGATGAAAAATACCTAGAAACAAGCAGAAATGGCATGTATTTGGTGTATTGTTGAGCTGCAGTTGAAAGATGGTGGTTGCTCCAAGGTTTTAACGGTCCAACATTCAAAATAAATTAAAAGAAACGACAAAATTCCCTTTCATACTTTTCCACTTTTCGAGGGAATGAGAAAGTGAATTGAGGCAACCCATTTTTCATCTCAAAATGCACCTGGTGGTGCCACGTAACCCCGAACGAAAACCATGGTTTAAATTTCATCCTGCTCTCCAAAATTAACCCATGCGCAGCTTCTCCCCCCAAAATCATTCTCTACCGTTGATCTTGAGAACTCACGATATGTGATGTGTCGGGCCTAATCAGCTTTGCGCTCCTGCCATATTTCGCCTCTCCCTATGATATTTATCCCCTTTCCTATTTTATCAGGCTTCCAAACCAATTTAGCATTTTGCTAGATTTTGAAATCTTGATTTCACACAAAAACTTTAAGGGTGACTAACAGAATCAAAGGAAGAAGAAAATGAATCAGTGGAACAAATTTACAAAGAATAAGAAAAAGATGAAGAATATCAGGCAAAAGTAGAAGAGCAAGTTCAACAAGTTCCCCCAAAGAAACCTAGCAAACGAGTACAAAAGAATCATCCTTCATATCAGATTATCAGAAAAAGGATGCGAGAGTTGAGACTAGAATAAGAATATGTTCACGAGAACAAAAGTACCTAGCACTCTTATCTACGATTGAACCAAATAGTTTTGAAGAGGCCAACAAGGATAAACTCTGGAATAAGGCCATGGATGAAGAATTGGATCAAATAGAGAAGAATGACACTTAGGAATTAGTTCAAAGACCAAATAATGTGATTGACACAAAGTGGGTTTTCAGAAATAAATTGAATGAACATGGACATGTTACAAGGAAGATAGATTGGTATGTAAAGGATACGCATAGGTTCAAGGAATCGACTTTGAAGATACATTTTCCTTAGTTGCCATAATGGAAGCAATCTGATTTCTCTTAGCTTATGCATGCTCCAAGAATATTAAAGTGTATCATATGGATGCGAAATCAAATTTTATGAATGGGGAACTTGAAGAAGAGGTCTACATTGAACAACCAGAAGGATTTCAGTTGTCATAGAACGCAGATTACATGTGCAAATTGAAGAAGGCCTTGTATGGTCTAAAATAGGCTCTTAGAGCATGGTGCTATGGACTAGATAAATATCTATAGTAGGGAGGGTTTAGAAAAGGAAGTCAAGACAACAACCTCTACATCAAGGTAACTCAAGATAGTATTTTATTAATTGAAGTTTATGTTAATGATATTATTTTTGGAACTAATGATGACAGGTTAAGCTAGAAATTTGCAAAGGATATGCAGAATGAATTTGAAATGTCATTATCTGGAGAACTATCCTTCTTTCTGGGTCTTCAGATACGTCAAAGCAACCAAGGAATTTTTATTTCTCAAACTAAGTATATCAAAGAAACGCTAAAGAGGCTCGGAATGGAAGATTGCAAACGAGTTACCACTCTTGTGCAAATCAGTTGCAAGTTGAGAAAATATGATGATTCAAAGTCTACATACCAGAGGAAATACATGTCAATGATTGGTAGCTTACTGTATGTGATAGCATCCAGACTAGATGTAATGCAGAAAGTTGGATAGGTGGCACAATTTCAAGCAGTACCAAAGGAATCACATGTATTAGAAGTGAAAAGGATTTTCAAATATCTCAAAGGAACATAAGAGTTTGGATTATGGTATTGAAAAGGAAAGGATCTATCACTTATTGCCTACACAAATGCAGATTGGGAAGGTTGCATTGATGATCAACGAAGCACTAGTGGAGCAGTGTTCTACTTGGGTGAGTGTTTAGTATCTTGGCTAAGCAAGAAACAATCATTAGTATATTTATCTACAACTGAAGTAGAGTATATTGCAGCAGTAGGATGTTGTACTCAGGTTCTATGGATGAATTTTTTTTTTACAAATATAAAGGTTGATTATGATGAGCCCATTCCAATCTATTATGATAATACAAGTGCCATCAGTATCTAAAAGAACCTGATGATGCACTCCAAGACGAAGCACATTCCAATAAAGTATCACTTTCTACAACAACATGTTGCAGAGAAGAACTTCAAAGTTGAGTATGTGGGCACAAAAAAAGAAGTGGGGGACATCTTTACAAAACTGCTTCCACGAGAATCCTTTGAGTATCTTCTCTAGAGACTCAGAATAATTTCTACTCCAAAATGAATGCTTTTGAATGTTTATCTTATATGTCTAAAATTTACACGAGGAATCACTATAAAGAGGACAATTCAGGTTGGGAGATCAGTTTCACGAAGAGTTTAGTCAGGGGGAGCAGCCCCAGATGGAAATATACTTTGACATTGATGACAAATGGGGAGAGATTTATCAGATGCAAAGGTAAATGCTTGGAGAAAGAACACAAAGGCATGGTTTCAGGGGGAATGTTGGTCACAGGGGGAGCATGAGTGATATGACTTCAGTATTGCATCAGAGTGTTTCCATAAATGTCAAAGGGGGATATTGTTAATTATTTGGGTTAGTTGTCATTGATGTCAACCCTTGAAGAAAGTTTGGTAGCGAATTCTGGTAGCAAAAAGGTTTGGGTAATGGACCCAAGTTTGTTTGATGTATAATGGTATGAGTTTTAATATATTTGAAGGTAATACTATTCTATATGGATAGTACATTTCATGTCATTTCCGGTGTTATGTGGAATGTCACATAAATCCTCACGGTTAGAGAGTTATGGCCATCTAAAGTTGGAGAACCCTCATGAGTCATCAAGAAGCCCCAAAAGGTCAAAGTAGTCAAAGTGGTTGCAAAGAAAGAATTATTTAAATAATAAAGTGAAGTGATGAGTGTACTATAATTCAAATTGGATACAAAAGAAATTATTAAAATAATAAATTTAATGGATAAATTACTAAGTGGACAAGTGGTTAGAAGTGGGTTAGCCCTAAAATAAGGAAATTGGTTTAAGATGGTTAGAATATAACCCCTTGAGGAAGCTACATAAAAGTATAAATAAGAGGAAAGGGTATCTCATTTAATTACACTTGAGAATATTGAATATATACAAGTGACTGAGGTAACCAAAGGATATCTAAGGAAAATGTCAGAGGGAAGGTGAAGTAAAGAAGGTCAGAATTCAACGGAGGATAAATTCTTTTGATGATGTTTTCTAAGGTATGTTATTTACAGGTCATCTCACCATTTTTGCAATAATTTTTTTTATAGAATGATTCAAACCACAAAATATGGAGGCCATTGAGGAAACATATCAAAGTATCTGTGATAAAAATTTCATCTTGTGGGTCGTTGTATTTTTGGAGTTACACTCCTTGGAAAATAGGGTTTGTGGCTAGTCCTGAAACTAGTCTAAAACAAGTGTTTCGAGTAAAAACTTCATAACTTATTCATAACATATCCAAATTTAGTAAGACCAAATGTATTGGTTAGAGTACATTCTTTAGTATTCTTTGTACCATTTTTTAGATCCATACAACAAATATTCCATGCAGGGCACACTCTACAAGTTTGCTCTCTAGAATAAGCCAAAACTCAACAAGGTATGTCATTTTTGCTATAACTCTTTTTCTGAGAGGTTCCAAGTAGTGAAATATGGAGGAATTGCATAAAAGACACTGAAGAACATTGTGTACTATTTTCAGATCTTTATTCATTACAGATACATATTTATGATTATTTCAAGTTAGGGTTGTTGACTAATCCAAAATTAGTCATGTGAGACTAAAGTAAAGTTTGATGAAAATGCTAGTCTCTTGTTGTTAAAGTTAAGGAAGATTTGCAAGTATGTGTTCATATACACCAGGTCTATTACAAAGTTACAAATTAGATTTGGATGATGAAATTGATGAGGGCTTTTGGTTGAGGTGCATGTTGGGTACATGGTTGAGACAAGTAGTTGATGAGTTGGCACATACATGAGGTATATAGTTGATGATGTTGGTATATCTTGATGAGTCATAGTTTATGTGTATTTGATGCATGGTTGATGCACTCGTTGATGGTATAGGTTGAGGTACAGTTTGGTGCATGGTTGATGCACTTTTTTATGGTATAAGTTGATTATAGGTTGTTTGGTACATGTTGTTACATGTTGTTTGGTGCAGGTTGATTGGTACAGGTTTACAAAAGTATATCTCACAATGATAGTGTGATGGTGGTTCCATCATTCTACTTCTATGATAGGGTGATTGGATGGGGCAAGGACAGGTGGTTGTAGCCACCTTCCGGTTGTAGCCAGAGAACATAGGGGGTTGTAGCCTCGTTGTGGTTTTAGCCAGAGAATTGGGGAGTTGGAGCTTTGCTTGGGTTGTATCTTGAGAAACTAGGGGGTTGGAGCCTCCTTCCAATTGCATCTGGAAAACAAAGGAAGTTGGTGCTTCCAATTAATGTAATTCTTAAATACATATAAGAAAAAACATTCTATGGTGCATAATTCGTTCATTCGAGATGAGCACCTGGCTCTGATGTTTGATATTCATGGGCACCTGTCGGATCTGGAATATCGGGCTCTCCTCATGGGCCAATGCATGGACATGCTCCTTGACGCATTTTCCAATGCGCCAGCCAAGCGGAAATGCCCCCTCTACGCGTAAGCTTTCGCCATCCTGGCAGGGACCACACGGCATACCAGCAAGGATGACAGGTCACCCGGCACCTAGGTTTCTTTTGATCTTTCGATTTCCAGTTTTATATGCTATCTTGGTTCCTAGTTTTAATGTTTCATGTGTATTTAGACCATTTGACATCTGTCCTGGTTTCCTACGGGCAGGACAGATGCCACTATGTTATTATGCTTTTATGTTATTTCTACTCACCCTCTATATATGCTGGTTTTCGATAATCGACAGCATTTTGGGTGGCTCCAGACCTACGCTTTTGCATACTCTGTAAATTTTGTCTATCTAATATAGCAGGCTCCACTTTTTTATTCAAAAAAAGAAAAGAAAAAGCATTCTATGGTTTTCCCTCTCTTTGGGTTTCCACGTAAAATCACTGGTGTACTGTGTATGTGTATGATTTCTCATTTTTTCATTGTTTATTTACTCTGAAACTATTGGATGATAATGCTAAATTGATATAAAACTTGCATTTTATGGTTAAAAATGATTAAATTGCTCTATTATTGATTCACCCCCCTCTCAGTAATCCAACAATTGGTATCAGAGTGGGTTCCTTCAAGAATCAGTTTAGCCACTGGACAGAGATCATTGATTATTCTGAGAATGTTGTACCACTATTTAATGGTCAGAATGGGTTAAAGTATGAGATATGGAGTAGAAGCACGAAAGTATTTTTACAAGCACAAGGACATTATATTTGGCTATCAATTGTTACAGGATATGATTGTTCAAAAAGGGAAAAGACTACATCCAAGAAGGAATTGAAGAAGAATAAAAAAATAGAAATGGATTTCAACTGGGAAGGATTACCTAATCCGGTAAGAGAAAAGGTTGGTAAATGTTCATTAGCCAAAGAAATTTGGGATAAGTTACGTGACATATATTCTTCACCCATCACGGATTTAGAAAATTCCAAAGAAGATGCAAGTACAGATCAAGAAGAAATATGTTCACCATGTCAAATAGATTCAGAAGATGAAGAGTACATAATCAACAAAGGTATGTTTTTTTTCTTTAATTGTGAAAAACATGGGCATCTTGAAATAGAATGCCACGAAGGAAATGAGACAGAAAAACTAATTGAAAAAGACGACAATTATGAAGTATAATTGATTAGTGATTTAGATGAACTAAGAAAAGAAATATAAGAAAACAAATCACTCAAGAAATAATTGATGAAACAAAAGTAAAGTGTTCACATTTTTTAAGAAGTCCAACAGGTCATCGAGAACTTAAGTACTCAGCTAGAAGAAGCCAGAAGATCTAATAAAATCTTGAATATCAAAATAAGTATTTGGAAGCCAACATAGCAGCACATAAGGAAGAAGAATAAATGAGAGAGAAGATATTGACATATCATCTTAAGGAAAGAACTAACGATCTAAACCATCTTGAGGCGGAGTTTGGTCAAGAAGAGAAAGGACTTTAAGAATAAATAATCACATTAAAATTCCATCTTGACGAAGCGAAAAGAACATAAGAAGTCATGAAGTCTCAGATAATGAAGAAAGAAGAAGAGGTTGAGAAGCTTGAAGAAGAAGTTGTCACATTGAGAAGTAAAATTGTCAAGCTCAAAAAGAACATTGAAGAGATAGAAACATCCACATCAGTCATAGAGAATGAAGAGAATAACTCTAGGTTGCTACAAAAGAAGAATAAAGAAAATAGAAAGATTTATGCAGAAATAATCAAAGGAAGGAATCATGATCAACCAGAATATTAGAAAATTATTGAATATACATCTTCAAGAAGACCATCCATGTTGAAGCCACAAAGAAGATTCAATCATGATCATGATCAGTCAAGGCAGAAATTCAAAAGGACTACACCACAAAGAAGATCATTCACTCCAAGGTATGCAGATTTCTTTTATGGTCATTGTTTTAATTGTACTAATTTTGGACACAAGGTTGAAAATTGTGGGGATTATAAAAGAAATGTTCAAGTAAGAAATGTCTATGTGGCCCCACGTAACATTGAATGTTATAAATTTCATAACTATGGACACATAGCTAGTGATTGTAGAAGCATGATTGATACTTCCATGAAAGAGAACATTGATATCAGATATAAGAAAGTATGGATAAGAAATTATGAAGAACAAGTGAAAAAAGAACAGGTCCCATAGATCACAAGATTGGCAATAAAACGAGATGAAGAAAATTCTATAGAGAAAAAGAAAGATGTTAGATACATAAAGGTTTGGAAAATAACTGAAAGAAAAGAAAGACAGGTAAATAAGGAACAGGTTCAAGAGAATGTAATTTCAGGCATTATAGTGAAAGATGAATCCACATATAGAAACAAAGAAGTCAGAGATCAGAGAGATGATGAATCTACCGATGAATATGATGATGAATACACATTAGAGCGGGAATTGTTTTGAGCCATTTGGCTTAGAGACTCCCAGGTAACATGAATATTAGACAGGGGGAGTCTATTTGATAGTTGTGACAGAACAAAGAACCATCCTTCGAGCAGCTTGCAGAGTTTGAGTAGATAGATCTATAGAAGTCAGTTAACAAAAGTACAGATTGATAGTTGTAGTAGTGAAGACTTCATGATAGTATAATAATAAATGGGTCAGCATTACGGGAAGTTGTGCAATAGAGTCTTGGACAATATGTATAGAGATGGATTTGTAAGAACACTTAGCAGGTTTGGACAGATATATGATAGTGGACAAGAGAATGGATTCATAGATCGGTTCAGAGAGTGGTTCAGAGACAAATGAACATTATGGATGTTAATTACACAGGAAATGTCTCAAACAATGCTAATGGATTTCAAATTGGCAGATATTTTTCGAACACATGCAGTGAATATAGCAGTTCACATTCAAAAGATAGTAATGCTCAGAAAAAACAATGACAAAACTCCCTACGAGCTATGGAAAGGAAGACCAACAAATGTGAAGCACTTCAAAGTATTTGGAAGCAAATTCTACATCAAAAGAGAAGATGGCAGAATGGGAAAGTTTGACTCTCGTGTGGACAAAGGGATACTTGTTGGTTACTCAAGTACAAGGAAAGCATACAAGTGTTAAAATATGAAATTGAACAAAGTTTTGTAAAACATCAATGTAACAATTGATGAAATGGGTGGACGGGAATCAAAGGAAGAATAAAATGAATCAGGGGAACAACTTTACGAAGAAGAAGCAAAATATGAAGAAGATTAGAAAGAAGTAGAAGAGTAAGTTCAACACGTGCCTCCAAATACACCTAGAAAACGAGAACAAAAGAATCATTCTTCATATCATATTATCAGAAACAAGGATGCAGGAGTTGAGACTAGAAGAAGAATCTATTCACCGGAACAAATGCACCTAGCACTCTTATCTACGATTGAACAAAACAGTTTTGAAGAGGCCAGGAAGGATAAATTTTGGAATAAGGACATGGATGAAGAATTGGATCAAATAGAGAAGAATGACACTTGGGAATTGGTTCCAAGACCAAAGAATGTGATTGGCACAAAGTGGGTTTTCATAAATAAATTGAATGAAGATGGACATGTTACAAAGAACAAATCTATATTGGTATGTAAAGGATACACACAAGTTGAAGGAATCGACTTTGAAGAGACATTTTCCCCAATTGCTAGGATTGAACCAATTTGATTGATCTTAGCTTATGCATGCTCCAAGAATATTAAAGTGTATCATATGGATGTGAAATCATATTTTATGAATGGGGAACTTGAAGAAGAAGTCTATATCGAACAACCAAAAGGATTTCAGTTGTCAGAGAATGCAAATTACGTGTGCAAATTGAGGAAGGCCTTGTATGGTCTAAAACAGGCTCCTAGATCATGGTACTCTAGAATGAATAAATATCTACAACAGACAGGGTTCACAAAAGGAAGTCAAGACAACAACCTCTACATCAAGGTAACTCAAGATAGTATTTTATTAATTTAAGTTTATGTTGATGATATTAGTTTTGGAAGTAATGATGGCAGTTTAAGCCAGAAATTTGCAAAGGATATGTAGAATGAATTTGAAATGTCATTACTTGGAGAACTATCCTTCTTTCTGGGTCTTCAGAAGCGTCAAAGAAACCAAGGAATTTTTATTTCTCAAACTAAGTATATCATAGAAACGCTAAAGAGGTTCGGAATGGAATATAGCAAACTAGTTACCACTCCTATGGAAACCAGTTACAAGTTGATCAAAGATGATGATTCAAAGTCTACAGACCAGAGACAATATAGGTCAATGATTGGTAGCCTACTATATGTGACAACATCCAAACCATATGTAATACAGGCAGTTGGACAGGTGGCACGATTTCAAGCAGCGCCAAAGGAATCACATGTATTAGAAGTGAAGAGGATTTTCAGATATCTCAAAGGAACAAAAGAGTTTGGATTATGGTATCCAAAAGGAAAGGATCTATCACTTATTGCCTACACAGATGTAGATTGGGTAGGTTGCATGGATGACTGATGAAACACCAGTGGAGCAAAATTCTACTTGGGTGAGTGTTTAGTATCTTGGCTAAGCAAGAAACAATAATCAATATCTTTATCTACAACCAAAGAAGAGTATATTGTAGTAGAAGGATGTTGTACTCAGGTTCTATGGATGAAACAAAATTTGATAGATATACAGGTTGAGTATGATGAGCCCATTCCAATCTATTGTGATAATACAAGCACCATCAGTATCTTAAAGAACCGGGTGATGCACTCCAAGACAGAGCACATTCCAATGAAGTATCACTTTCTACGAGAACAAGTTGTAGAGAAGAACATCAGAGTTGAGTATGTGGGCACAAAAGAACAAGTGACATACATATTTACAAAACCGCTTCCACGGGAAGCCTTTGAGTATCTTCGCCAGAGACTCAGAGTAATTTCTACTCCAAAATGAATGTTTTTGAATGCTTATCTTATATGTCTTAGATTTACACGAGGAAGCACCATAAAGTGGACAGTTCAGGTTGGGAGATCAGTTTCAGGAAGAGTTCAGTCAGGGGGAGCAGTCGCGGATGGAAAGATACATTTTCTATTGATGGCAAAGGGGGAGAGATTTATCAAATGAAAAAGAAAATGCTTGGAGAAAGAACACAGAGACATGGTTCCAGGGGGAGCGATGGTCATAGGGGGAGCATGAGTGATATGACTTCAGTATTGCATCAGAGTATTTCCATCAATGACAAAGGGGATATTGTTGATTATTTGGGTTGGTTTTCATTGATGTCAACCCTCAAAGAAAGTCTGGTAGCGAATTCCGGTAGCACAAGGGTTTGGGTAATGGACCCAAGTTTGTTTGATGTATAATGGTATGAGTTTTAATATATTTGAAGGTAAAACTATCCTAGATGGATAGTACATCTCATGTCATTTCTAGTGGTATGTAGAACATCACATAACTCCTCATGGTTAGAGAGTTATGTCCATGTGAAGTTGGAGAACTCTCATGAGTCATCTAGAAGCCCCAAAAGGTCAAAGTAGTCAAAGTGGTTGCAAAGAAGAAATTATTTAAATAATAAAGTGAAGTGATGAGTGTACTATAAGTCAAAGTGGATACAAAAGAAATTATTTAAATAATAAATTTAATGGATAAATTACTAAGTGGACAAGTGGTTAAAAGTGGGTTAGCCCTAAAATAAGGAAAGTGGTTTAAGATGGTTAGAAGGTAATCCCTTGAGGAAGCTACATAAAAGTATAAATAAGAGGAAAATGTCTCTCATTTAATTACACTTAAGCATATTGAATATCTACAAGTGACTGAGGTAACCAATGGATATATAAGGAGAATTTCAGAGGGAAGGTGAAGTAAAGAAGGCCAAAATTCAATGGAGGATAAATTCTTGTTATGATGTTTTCTAAGGTATGTTATTTACAGGTCATCTCACCATTTTTGCAATAATTGTTTTTCTAGAATGATTCAGACTGCAAAATCTAGAGGTCGTTGAGGAAAAATATCCAAGTAGTTGTGATAAAAAAATTCATCTTGTGGGTCATTGTATTTTTGGAGTTACACTCCGTGAAAAATAGGGTTTGTGGCTAGTCCTGAAACTAGTCTAAAACAGGTGTTTCGGGTAAAAATGTCATAACTTCTTCATAACATATCCAAATTCAGTACGACCAAATGTATTGGTTAGAGTACAGTTTGTATTGTTCTGTGTACCATTTTCATATCCATACAAAAAATATTCCGTGTCGGACACACCCTACAAGTTCATTCTCTAGAATAAGCCAGAATTCAACAAAGTATGCCATTTTTGCTATAACTCCTTTTCTGAGAGGTTTCAAGTAGTGAAACCTAGAGGAAATGCATAAATGAAAATTAATAACATTGTGTACTATTTTCATATCTTTCTTCATTATAGGTACATAGTTATGATTATTTCAAGTTAGGGTTGTTGACTAATCCAAAATTAGTCATGTGAGACTAAAGTAAAGTTCGATGAAAATGCTAGTCTCTTGTTGTTAAAGTTAAGGAAGGTTTGCAGGTATGTGATCATATACACCAGGTCTATTACAGAGTTACAAATCATATTTGGATGATGAAATTGATGAGGGCTTTTGGTTGAGGTACATGTTGGGTACATGGTTGAGACAAGTAGTTGATGAGTTGGCACATATATGAGATGTATAGTTGATGATGTTGGTACATCTTAATGAGTCATGGTTTACGTGTATTTGATACATGATTGGTACATATTTGGTGCATGGTTGATGCACTCGTTGATGGTATAGGTTGAGGTACAGGTTGGTGCATGGTTGATGCACTTGTTTATGGTACAAGTTGATTACAGATTGTTTGGTACAAGTTGTTACAGGTTGTTTGGTGCAGGTTGATTGGTATAGGTTTACAAGAGTATATCTCACTGTGATAGTGTGGCAGTGGTTCCATCATTCTACTTCTATGACAGGGCGGTTGGAAGGGGCAAGGACAGGTGGTTGTATCCACCTTCCAGTTGTAGCTGGAGAACACAGGGAGTTGTAGCCTCTTTCTACTTGTAGCTAGAGAATTGGAGAGTTGAAGCTTCTCTTGGGTTGTAGCCTGAGAAACTAGGGGGTTGGAGCCTCCTTCCAGTTGCAACTAGAAAACAAAGGAAGTTGGTGTTTCCAATGAATGTAATTCTTAAAGACATATAAGAAAAAATATTAAGTGGTTTTCTCCTGCTTTGGGTTTCCACGTAAAATCACTGGTGTACTATGTATGTGTATGATTTTTCATTTGTTCATTGTTTATTTACTCTGAAACTATTGAATGATAATGATACATTGATATAACACTTGCATTTTATGGTTAAAAATGATTAAATTGCTCTATTATTGATTCACCCCCCCTCTCACTAATCCAACAAATCACACCAACCAAAAAGAAAAGACTTACAACCATTCTTCACAGCTCCTAAATATGCCTCTATGGGCTTACATTGATACAAAGCATATCTCCCACGGTTACAATATATGTGCACATAACCAAATTCTAAATTTAGTTGATTTGTTTCAACTAACAATAAAATAATAGGAGCCTAAAATCTGCCTAAAATCATGGGAAATTTGTTGGCACCGTTTCAACACTTTCAACTTACATCCTTTTATCTCTTAATGTTCAGTTACCCATTTTCCGTTTTACTATGTACTCCACTACATTGGAGTTTTAGATTTCAAACAATGCACTTATTAGGTGTGCAATTGCATCGGTATTGTTGATCTTTATATTGGTTCCTATATCATTATGTTGCGATAAATGTCTTTACAAATCCAGACTTGTCTACCATAACTAGTCTCCATTGCCTGAACTTGTCAATGATATCGTATGCATGTATATTCAAAGAATCTTGCGACTTCAGTTTTGAGAATCGATACAATATAAATGTCAAAATTGAATAGAGTTATTGTGGTCACACTAGTGTGATTAGGTTTTGACAATCCATGCAATAAAAGTATCATTATTATGTAGAGGGTGTGATTTGGTTTTTATAGTTGATATAACATGAATATTAATATTATATTAATTTAAACATATTTTTATTGAATATTTAGAAGAATAAAAAATAATTAATATAGGTTTAAAATTGCAAATTAAAATGAATTTACATTATGTTTTATTTTATTTAAAATTTAATTTAATTTTATATTATATTACATGTTACAAAATTGGATAATTATTGATATGTTTGTTTTGATATGTTTGTTTTTTTTCCATTAACGATGTTGAAGGATGTAGATATAATATGTCATATGCAACGAAACTCATGAGTGTTGGAGATCTGTTAGTGTCCACTCCAAGCATCAAAATACATAAGGAGCAAGCATCTTCTATTACCGTGGCCCTCAATTGTAGTCCACTCTTTTTTTTTTTTTTGGCATGTGGGTGCTTTAGATTCGACCAGGGCTTGATCTCTTCTTAAAAGTGACAACAACAAAGCTTAGCATAACGAGATGTGAACCCGTGGCTCAATAAAGTGAACACGTGGACTAACTAAGTATTTATGAATTATGTAGTAAATGCTAATGCATTGCCTTAAAAAACATTTAAACTTCTATTAAGTATTTTTTAAACATTTAAACATTTAAGTATTTTTTTTAATTTTAAAATAAAATTTAATAATTTAATATTTTTTTAATGATGATGATGATGATTAACGTCTATTAAGATTGAATTGGTTTATCGGACCTTAAGAGGGTAAGTGATTACTTGTGATTCTTTAGAATTTTGTTTCTGTGGTCGAAAAGCATTAAGAGGAGCTTTCCAAGATCACCATACTTTTGTTGAGTTAAGATGTTAGGAAAGTTGGTAGTGTGATAAATATTTTGAAAATGAGATCTAATATGGGTATAGGTTGGACAATCTAAGAGAAAATGATTTTCATCTTCAACCTTCTTAGTGTCACAAAGGTGACACACTCTTTCATCCCATGGGGTTTTAGGAATTGACCAACGCCCAATTTCACTATGGAGCTCTTGAAAATTTGTTCTAATCTTAGCAATGTTATTTTTTTTTACACTTGGCAAAACAGATAGATAATCTTGATCTTCTAGATTAGGGTTGATTACATCTTTATAATACCTTAAATTTCTTTTTTCCTCTAATTCTTTATCACTCCACATTTTCTCTTTAAATTTTGATTTGACTTTTTTTTAATAGTACCTTTTTTTCTGCAAAATGATTTCTTACATGATTCCCTAATAGTTTAGCCAAGACCGGGCGTCTTTATGCAATCCTCGCTTGAGTCGATGGTGGTTATGACTTGATTTTGAAGCAATTTTAGGTAGCTGCTTATCTTCCATGTTTTTGAACTTGTTCTTATACATTAGGTATCTAGTCATTGCCATGCTCTCAATGGGGGAGAGGATTGTTTCTAAGAGGAGGATGGGATAGGGCATATTTCCTTTAATTTTGAGATTATAGGTTATAAAATTATTTTGTATTTGCTCTATATTTCTCCAAGATTCACGAAAGATACTACAACCCTAGACTTCACATCCATAAAGAATAACAAGTGTAACAAGAGTCTCAAAGAGGAGTTTCTTCTTATCCCAACTCTAAAGATCAGCTGATTTACAATTGTTTTCAAGCCCATAATAAGCTTTCCATCCCCCAATAATCATTTTCTCAATGCTATAATTCCAATTGAGCTTGTGGTGAATATCAATTCCAAGATACTTGTATGAAGTCACTTCCTCCAAGTTGTTGTTGTCATATACAAAGGTATCATAAGAGATCTTATTGGATTTAATAATAATGACCTTAGTCTTATCAGTATTAACAGTCATACCCCTATTGGAGCAAAATTCATTGAGGATTCTTAGTTGGTTTTCAAGATCATGGGGACTCCTTGCCATAAGAACGATATCATCGGCATAAAGAAGAAGATTGATGACTATACCAGTGAGAGTAGGGCCGACACAACCTTCTTTTTTCAAGCATTCTTCTAACTTGTCAATGCATATGCCAAAAAGGGTAGGGGACAAGGGACAACCTTGTTTGACTTGGATATTGCAAATCTCTTTTGACCAACCCTCAGTGTTCTTAAACTTAGCAATAACGTTCTCATACATCCTTATTGCAACAACCCTCAACTCGAGAGGCACTTTTATCTCTTCCAACCTATTACAAAGTTTTTTCCTAGGAACCATATCAAAATCTTTTCTAAAGTCAACAAAACAACAAAAAAGATTGGTTTTAGTATTGCGGAACTCCTCTGTAATGATCCTAAAGGTAACAAGATGGTCCAGAGTTGAATGATATCTCCTAAACCCGGCCTCGCCTTTAGCTCTTTTACCGTGACTTTCTAGCCAAAGGTTAATCTTCTTTTCCAAAATAATTCCATAAAGTTTGACTAAAATAGGGCTAATCATAATGGTCCTATAATAATACAAAAGGTATATTATTTTTAAAAAATAATGAAAAATTTAAATTTAAATATTTAAACTTTATTTTTGTATGTTTATATGGATATGATGATGATTAACATTCACTAAGACTAAATTGGTCTATGACCTTAAGAGGATATAATTTTTAATAATCAATTCTTTTAAATTTTGTTTAAAATTTTTAAAATTTTGATTTTTAATATAAAGAAAATAATGAAAATTTGAAATTTAAACATTTAAACTTCATTTTTGTATGTTTATATGATGATGATTATTAAACTCCACTAAGACCAAATTGATATATAGAACCTTAAAGAAATAATTTTTAATAATAGATTTATTTATTTATTTTTTTTTAAACAAAACTTGATAATTTAATATTTTTTTTTTTAATATAAAATGTTTATTATTTTAAGAAAATAAAGAAAATTTTAAATTTTAAAAGTTACAACTAAATAATTTTTTGTTTTATTTTAGGGGTATTATAGGGGTTCATGAGGAATTACTATAATTTTGTTATGGTTTGGGCTAATAATTATGGATGATTTTAGGGGTTAAATTTGGCCAATAGAATAGTTTTTTATGGTTTTTACAAAAAACATTAATCAATTTACATTTTTTTTTAAATCATTGAACCAAATTCTATAGAAAAAAATTATTTTACTTAATTTTTTTATAAAAACTATATAAAATCCTTAAATATATGAATATTTTTATGAAAATAATACCAAATATTTTACATTTTACATTTTTACAAAACTAATAAAATTAACTTAGATTTCTAAATTTTAATATAAATTTTCTCAACTAATAACATTAAATATATTAAATATTGATTAAAATGAAAATTTTAAGATATTTATTAAAATGAGGATATTAAAGATGTAAATCCGGGTGATAGCTTGTGGAGTACATAATCTTTATGATTCTCGATGAATGAAATTGAAATAGAGTTTATAATTTTGAAATGAAAAATGTAAGGTGATTTTTTTAAGTTCTTAATCATAAAGATATCCATGGTTATTCATGCTTGCGGAAGTGAAGGATTAGACTTCAACCACTGCAATTTAGGGTTGTTATATATAAAGTGAATTTTAGTTTATTGTTTTTCCAAAGTCAGAGTCATTACCACTAAATTTAAATTACAGTTATTTAAGTATGCGTTTTTATTTTTTTCCTCAACGTAGATGCGTAGATACCAGGTTTATAATTTCAAAATTTCTGGATCTATCCAGTGAAAACTTGATAATGGTTATATTTTTTTATCCTTGTAAATTTGAGTTTTATTCAGAATCATGTATCAAAGTATTATTTTATAATTTTATATGTAAATTTCACTGTCATAATTTGTGTATTTTGATTATACAATTTTTTTAATTATATATATATATATATATATATATATATATATATATATATATATAAAATGAAAATTTTTAATAAATTTATTATAAAATTAAAAAAACAAATATTTAATATATTATATATATTTTTAGAATTTGGTAAAATACATAAATTTGGTTTGAAATATTTTTAAGATTATATAAAAATATTTATAAAAATTATATTTAAAACATTAAAAACAAAGAATTAAAATTAATATTATTATTGTATAAAGTCAAAAATATTTCTATTAAATAAAAATGAACATGTAAAATATTTGAATTACATAATAAAAGACAATTAAATTGTATAATAAAAATGTAGTTATGAGTAAGAATTTTGAAAGGTATTGAATTTATTTTGTGCAAAGATATTTAATAAATTTAATGATAAATTTAAGAAGAATTAAAGTTAATATTATTACTGTATAAAGTCAAAAATATTTCTATTAAATAAAAATGAACATATAAAATATTTGAATTACATAATAAAAGACAATTAAATTGTATAACAAAAATGTAGTTATGAGTAAGAATTTTGAAAGGTATTGAATTTATTTTGTGTAAAGATATTTAATAAATTTAATAATAAATTTAAGATTGCATTCAATGATAAGAGCTAGGGTTTTTGTAATCACAATTTTCTTTCATCATTTATACAAATTTGAAGATGGAAGTGGTTGCATCCACTCCATCCTATAGTGAGCCTTTTTTAGTCTGTAATCGAAAAGGTGAGAAAAGTCATGGAACAAATTAATTCAAAAACTCTGAAAACCAAGAAAGAACCAATCAAAATGCGACAAATCTAGGGAAACATAGCATGTCAGAGGTAGTTGATGGAGCAAAAAGAGGAGGGAAAGAAAAAAACATGGAAGCCCTACCTATACGACTGACAGTGCAACCGAAGGAACTAGTGAGAAAAGAAATGGAAAATGGATCCTCAAATATGACAAAGTTCCAGAATACAAAATCACTTCAAGCAAAATAGGGAAGAACATTCAGAAAATGCAGGACTACGCAGTCATTAGCAAGTTCATGGGTATCTGTCCCTCGAAGAAAGCCCTAGACTCGTGGATCCAGACCCATTTGAATCCTAAGGGAGAGATTGAGCTCAAGCTTGGTTCTAAAGGTTTTTTCATAGCAATTTTCACTAGTATGGAAGAAAAAGACAAAGTTTTCAAATATGTCCCCTATTTCTTCAACTCAGCCGAACTATTAATTTTCCCTTGGTCAAAGAAGTCTATCCCAGAGAAGGAGGACTTTGCTATAGCCCCAGTCTGGATTAGACTTTACTCCTTGCCACATAAATACTGGGAAGAGGATATTCTGGAAGGTATAGGAAATGTGTTTGGCTCCTTTGTCAAAGTTTCTGAAATCACAAACAAAGGTAAATACACCTCCTATGCTAGAATTTGTGCCTATATAAATGTTTCCCAAGCATTGTCGAAATCCACTTGCCTCCTCTATCAAGATAATGAATGGATGCAACCCATAGACTGCAAGCATATATCATTTAGGTGTCGTAAATTTCATGAGCATCTGTTAAGAGACTTACCTCTCAACAAGAAACAAGTCAATTGAAAGGCCACCACTACAAATGATGCGGAAGGATTTGAAGCAGTGAACTCTTGAAGATGCAACGCTAGAAAATCTACAGGTGTGAACAACCAAGACAATATTGTAACTAGCAACCAATTTGAAATGCTTCAATCCACTCAAGAGGACTCTCTTGTAGACATCACTCCAATAGAATAAGATACTACCTCTTAGGAAGAGCCACAAAGCAAGGAAACGAACCAGGAAGAATAAGAAAAGCGCAAAAAACTAATGGAAATCTTGGAACAATAAATCAAATACCCAGGAACATAAATGAAAAATGATGAAGAATATAAGGGGGAATTAGAGGATGGAGACCCTGACATCAATAGGACCCTACTACCATTCCAGAACAACAAATTCAACTGGAAAAAGAATCCCTAGTGAGAAGCAAAGCAAGGCACTCGTCTCAAGAAAAAGGTAAGACATACCCATCCTCTTCGACACTTGGTATTAAAAACCACTCCTCAAAATATCTGAATAAGCAAACCAAAGAAGAGAAGAAAAGAGGGAGAAAATTAAAAAAAACAACTTCTTCAAGAATTAGGAGAAATGTTGATAAACTCAGGGAGAATCACCCTGGTGACTAATCTGTTCCTTCTCAACCCCCAATGTCCCCAATGAAAATTCTCTCTTGGAACATTAGAGGTATCAATGGAAAATCCAAAGGTAGAATGATAAAAAAACTCATTACCCACTCTGATCCTTATTCAAGAAACAAAACGTCACAACGATATTCTTAACACTCTATCCCCTAAACTTTGGAAACACTCACATGTTATAGAAATTGATGCTCAAGGTGTAGCATGAGGCTTAGCCATCCTTTGGAACCTAACAAAGATCATCATGACTTCCTTCTTTTCCACAACTAGAACTCTATCAACCCACTTCAACATCATTGGAACTGCTTCCTCTGGATTTGTCTCAAATGTTTATGGCCCACTCACTGCCCTAACCAAAGACCTCTTTCTCAATTCTCTTTCTGCCCTCAAAACCATCATAGGATACAAGAACTAGATCATAGGATGGGACTTTAATATTATCACCTCCTTAGATGAAAAACACGGAGGTATGATAAATCTTGAACAAGCCTCCATGCACCTCAAATATATTATCCCTAATCTCAACTTAATTGATTTCCCTTTCTCCAATGGAACCCGCACCTAGAAAAACTGACGCAAAGGCCCTAATCAAGTAGCCTCAATATTGGAAAAATTTCTTATCTTCGATTTACTTCCCCTAATGGGCCTCTATCTTAACTCCTCTATTCTTCCTTTTTCTAGCTCAGACCATTGGCCTATTAAGCTAGATCTTATCCTTTCTAATACTCCTAAGCCCTGCCCTTTTCATTTTGAAGCTTTATGGATATCACACCCAACCTTTTTGGAGAGTATTAACTATTGGTAGTAAGAAACAAAGAATACTCAAGGCATCCCTGTGTATTGTTTCCAGTAGTGGCTCAAATATATCAAATCCAAACTTAAATTGCGGAGTAAGGAAACCTTTGGAAATATCTTGAAATACAAGAAATAACTGGAAGAAAAAAAGGAACAGCTTCAACAACAGATGATAGAAAATGGAAGGACTAATTATTTGGCCTTATAGGAAATAAATCTCTAGAAAAAAATAGATATCATAGATAAACAAGAAGAAACTCTATGGAAACAAAAATCGAGAGTTCATTGGCTTAAAGAAGGGGAGACAAATGTGTTATCCAAAATTTTGGTCATCAAGATGATGTCATGATAATGTCATGATGATGGAAAATCAATCTCTTCACTAAGAACAATTTCCTGAGAAAAGTTACACTTGTCTGCTTCCATAAATCACATTTTAAAGAGAGTTCGCAGGCTGCCTATATATTTGCCTGCAAGAATGACTGATTCTCGCAGGCTGCATTAAGGTGGAGTGCGAGAAGTTTGCACTGTACTCATTGTTAGGGTGCGAACATGATCTTAAAGAAGTAATGCAGCTGGTGTTAGTGAAATGGGGTCGACAGAGCTAAACTTAGCTAACTGTCGCTAAAATTGGCATATTCGTTCTATTGGACAAAACTTCTATTGAATTGGCGGGTTAATCACCTCTTGTGTTCTCTAGCACCCAACGAAAATCATTTTACACTTCATACCAAGCACCTTGGGACTATGCGATATGACTATAACCCAGCAGAAAACACAATTTACAAACTTTTTGTACTTACCTTTACTCTCCGCTCCCACACAATGATAGACATGTGGCCTCAACGGAAGTCACCAAATGCTTTGGAGTTTGAGCCTCCACTTCTCCGCTGAGATCTGGGCCGTTGGCTCTTTGTCATGGGACTCCGCTCAGATCTTGATCGTTCATCTTCGGGATGATCCACACCGTAAATCTCTGGTCCTCTCCTGTTCGCTTTGATCTCCGCCTTTGATTCTAATACTTACAGAATGAAAATCCTTTCAGTTCATTACAAAATTTCTTCGATTTCAGAGATTATTAAAAACAACATTGACAAGGCGTCTGAGTACAAGATATCACAGTCATACATAGACGAACAGGGTTTTCACATATCAAAAATTTGCACAATAGAAGA
>ML788330.1:93592-121015 GCA_009831015.1 Picea engelmannii | reverse complement strand
GGTACCTGGAATCGACGTTGATCAAACTCACTCGGGCTCCTTGGAGGGTATACCCACGATTATGTGTGGGAGCTTGCACCAGGGCGTAAGTCTGTTAAGCAGGTTGTCAACGTAACTTTTCCATCCTAGCCCCGCCCCTCTCGTCTCATTGTTGCGACGTTGGATTTCATCACCAACTAGTGGCTTCGATATTAGAAGGTATTGTTTGCTTGGTGATTGCTTCTAGATTTTTGTTTGCTAGTGTGTGTTGTTTGTTTCTCGTAGTTGACCATAGGATTTTTGTTGGGGAGTTTGTTACTTGTTTACAATTGCTCCCCCGCGATGTTCACATAGGATGCAAGGTTTGTCTCCGGAACATCTGGAAACTTCACAACCTTTGCATACAGCAACACCTAAGGGTACCCCTGAGGGCTCTCCTCGTCCGGGTGACATTCCCCTTGTTACTCTACCACACGTGGACATCAGTGACATCCCAGAAGTTTTTACACCACCTCCACAAGTAGAACCCATTGATCCTCTTGTTGATTTTCGAATTACCAATACTATAGAGGACTACCGCATTCGTCGTGGTGAACGACCTGTTGGGAGATTTAATCCTTCTGAAGAAACTCTTCTTACCTCCTCTGAATAAACCGCTGGGCCTTCTCACGGTGTAGTAGGCCAAGATCCTTTTTGGTCGGGTGATTTCCGACGAGTCTTGTTTGGTACTAAATCAACCCCTGTTTACGAAATCAACCCTCCTGTGTCTCCTGAACCAGAAACTACACCAGATACTACCACTTATTGTTTTGTTCTCCCTCCCGAGATGGCCCATCTCGCGATTACTACGAGTGTACAAACCGAGATTCCTGCAACTACTCTTGCCCCTATCAATACCCAGCGACCTCCTGAGGTTAACCCGAATTTACCTCCTGGTTACCATGCGTTAAATCCTTCGTTGAATGTTTCCCATCCAACACCTCCACAAACCCCAGCTGGTTCTCCAGGTGGTCCTCAGTTTCCTGGGCCTCTGATTCCCGGTTTTATCCCGATACTCCCTCAGTTTCCTACTGGAAATCCTAATGCTAGTAGCACTATCCTGACTGTTGCACCAAACTTGCATGTTCCAGTTGGTGGACAGGGTAGTACATTTCCTTTTCCTTTTCCTAGACACAACGTTGTTACCACACAACCTACAGTTGGTACACAACTTCCGGGTGGAACTATACCTACGGTAGGGGGACCAACCTCCCCTTTTGGACAAAACATACATCCTGAGTTGGCCCAGTATTGGCAATAGCTTTTACGAAACATACCTCTTGCTGGGGGGAAACCAACAGTCCCTCCTGTAGGCCAACCATATCCAGGTGTGACTAATCCTATTTGGGGTTCGGGTGAAACTTCCCAAACTCCGGTCCCTACACAAACTCAAGGTTACAATCCTTGGGGCTACTACCCTATCCAGCCACCACCGAACCAACCTGGAGCTTCCCTCTATGGACAGTCTGCTTATGCTCCTACTGGTCTGCCGATAGGGTTTCCACCCCAAAGCCATCAGTACCCGCAAGTAAACCGACAGTTGCCTTTTCTTGCTACCTTGGATTTGCCAGATTTGACTAGGATTCTAAACGATCCTATTCGTCACTCTCCCCAATGGCCTTCTATTCCTGCTAAACTCCCATCAGATATTCTGAAATTTGATGGTAAGGCGGGAGAGGACCCCAACAATCATGTCATGACTTTTCATTTATGGTGTTCGTCCAACTCATTGATGAATGACTGCATTTGGCTGCGTCTTTTTCAACGAACCCTTACCAGTTCGGTTGTGAAGTGGTACATTGAGTTGCCACGAAGTTTCTTTTATGATTTTAACACCTTATCTATGGCTTTCCTCACACATTACCAGTTACCGATCCGTTACGATACTGAGACTGAGATTTTGACCTCTTTTAAACAAACGATAGGTACTCATATCTTGGACCATATACATGAGTGGAGAAGGAGACGACGTCTAATCAAACTTGAACTCCCTGATCAGTTACTGGCCGAATGGTTCACGAAATATTTTGTGAATGAGATTGGTAAAGACATTGCTATGGGTGGTGTTGTTACAGAAGAGCAGGCTATAAGTCGCGCTTAGTATCTTGATCTCGTTTATTCGCAAACGGGAACACTTTACACCTTATTACCTGATTTACCTTGTCTTGGTACTTCCAGCACTTCTACTGCTCGAACTGCCTCGCATGCAGCTGATGGTGTGATTGGGACCACTCATGCCCACTCACATTCCGTTTCAACTACAACCCCAAAATCCAATACTTCTAATGTTCAAAGTGCTCCGTCTCCTGCTCCTCCCGCCGGTAAAACCTCTGAAGTGAACGCCGTTCAATCTACGTCGACCGGCAAGAATAAATCTAAGAAAGGGAGAGGCAAGAATAAGGAGAGTAAAAACAATAATCAGACTGAGAAAAATAAATCCCCTCCTGTTGAAGACCGGGATAAGCGCAAACCACGCTACCCTTGCCTTATCTGTGGTGACGATCACTACACGAAGGATTGTCCGAGACGTGCCGAGGTTAACAAGTTCCTTCAAGGAACATCGAAGCCCTCTACACCGGCTGTCATGTCTCAACCCTTCTCATCTCAACAAAAGGCTTCGTTGGTCATTCACGACCAACCCTCTACTTCTACACAATCCTATGTTTTGATGTGCACCAGTGATTCAAAGAAAGACAATGTTGCACTTACCACTAGAGCTAAAGACTATACTCCTTCTAAGGAGAAGGTTGATGATTTACCTCCTGATCTGGTACAGCCCTCTCCACCAAATCCACCCACAAACGGTCCTCTTCATCTCGAACGACCGAACCTTGATACAGTTATACGACCACCCCGAAAAGGTGTCGTTAAGAAATCAGCATTCAATCCTCATGCACGTGCGGCCCAGAACTACAACATTGTAGAAGATTTGGCCCAAGCACCTTCAGCGATGTCTGCCCTTGAAGTCCTTTAGTCTTGTCCTGCACAACGAAGGGCTCTGTTGAAAGCCATCGGTGGAATTGATGCCACGGATACAAATTTGATAGTCTTTTATTTGGATGACCATGTTCCAAGGTTACCCCCACAACTTGCGTTTCAAATATAAGTTGTTGTTGACGACAAGAGCATTTGTCGGAATGTTATTGATGAGGGTGCCTCTACGTGTGTAATGTCTTTTACTTGTTGGAAGGCCATTGGCTCTCCCCCGTTACAAGAATCACAAAACACTTTGCGAGCCTTTAATGGCTCTGGTTTTAAGCCTTACCACGTTCTTCCATCATTTCCTGTCACTTTAGAAGGTAAGACCATCCAGGTTGAAGTGGAAGTTTTTGATACTCCCCTCGATTATAATCTTCTACTTGGCCATAGCTGGGTCGATTCTATGCGTGCTGTTGTGTCAACCCTATTTCGTGTTGTACAATTTCCTCACCAAGGAAAAGTGATTATGGTTGATCAACTTGCCTTATTTAATGCCGATACTCGTGTTGGCAACGCGCCATTCATTGCTAAAACCCCGTCGGGTTATGAGAATGTTGGATTCGGTCTTTTAAAAGACTCTTCGTTAATGGGTACTTTCCCCATACCACCACCACCCGATATTCCATGCCCATCAGTTGCTTCCATTAATATGATCTCTACTGTACCTCATGAACTTCCTGTGTCTTCTGACCCCTGGATAGTCCCTGATCCTGGAGATCATGTTCGTTTAGGCAACGTTATGCCGTTAAGTCCGATTGAGTCCGCTTATGAAGCCATTCAATCGGCAACTCTTCCTACTGCTTCTTTTGATGAGTTGTCTCCTGATCCTTTCCATGTTGTCTTCCCCACTGACGAGATGATCATGTCAGTTATGGAAGACACCCCTTGGGACGATGGGCATCATCGTTCCATATTGTTTCTGGAACAACAGACTCTTGAGAATTATCAGCGGATTTCGACTCCGTCGACCGTTGTTGTTATATCCACAATTTCCCAATCTACCCAAGATGTGTTTGCAGAAGGGAACCTCAGTAACATTTCGCCCACGATACCCATAGATATTTCGGTGAAACCTGGAATATTCGAGAATGTTCATATTGGAGCTTCGTGTTCTCCCGAAGAAATTGTCACTTATACTTCCTTGTTTAAAGAATTTCGTGATATATTTTCCTGGAGTTACGAAGAGATGCCGGTTATTGACCCTGCTATTTTGGTTCATGAAATTAAGACATACCCCAGGGCTAAACCAGTCCGACAGCGCCTCCGTCCTGTCCATCCATGTAAAGCCGCAGCCATTAAAATTGAAGTTGAAAAACTTCTTAAAGCCAGTTTTATTTATCCTGTGGCATTGACAGAGTGGGTCTCCAACCCAGTTCCGATCGATAAGAAAGGTGGTAGTATACGCGTTTGTGTTGATTATAGGGATATCAACAAAGCTTGTCCAAAGGAAAATTTTCCAACCCCTTTCATTGACTAGATTGTCGACGACTGTGCCGGCAGTGAAATCTTTTCCCTCATGGATGGATTTTCCGGCTATAATTAAATCAATATCGCTCCTGAGGACCAACATAAAACGGATTTTATTTGTCCTTGGGGTACTTTCCCCTACCGAAAACTTCTTTTCGGTCTGAAGAATGCAGGTGCTACATTCCAATGTGCTATGTCTTACGCATTTCACGATATCAAGCATATTGTTCAACCTTATTTGGACGATTTTTCGGCTCACTCTTTACGTCGAGTTGATCACCCTACTCATCTCCGAGCAATTTTTGTTTGTTGTCGATTCTATCGCATTCGCTTGAATCCTCATAAATGTGTCTTTTGCGTAGAATCCGGCCGTCTCCTCGGTTTCATTGTTTCACGCCATGGGATCCAGGTAGATCCTATCAAGGTCGAGGCGATTCTTAATCTCCCTCCTCCTTCTTCTTTACGCCAGTTACAAAGTTTGCAGGGGAAAGCAAAATTTCTTCGTCGCTTTATCTCGAATTATGCTGAGATTACTAGGGGTTTTACACGTCTTCTAAAGAAAGGTTCAGAGTTTGTCTGGGATAAAACTGCTAACGATGCTTTTGAAGCATTGAAGTTGTCCCTCACGAAAGATCCTCTTCTTTTCCCTCCTGATTATAGTAGGGATTACTTTCTTTATCTAGCTGCGTCCGAGTATACTATCGGCATGGTTCTCGTTCAAGAGGATGATTTCCACGATGAGCATGTTATATATTACTTGAGTCGAAGTTTAACTTCCACGAAAATTAAATACCAACATGTTGAAAAGCTGGCCTTGGCTGCTGTCCATGCAGTTAAACTTTTTCATCGTTATATTCTCGCCAGGAAAACTACAGTGATTTCACACTGTAACCCCATGAAACATATATTGACTCGTCAATTGTTGGGGGACAAGTACTCCAAGTGGATTTTTATTCTCCAGGAGTTCGATTTGGAATTCAATCGAGCCACGTCGAAGAAGTCCCTAGTTTTCGCTGAGTTGATTTGTGATTTTCCCCACACTGCAACGGAAAAAGTAGCAGTCGATTCGTTACCTGACGAGTCACTTTTCCTTATCAGTACCGATGATATTTGGTACAGAGATATCATTATATATCTCAAAACTCAAACTTTTCAGCCTTCTTTGTCAAGTACCGAACGACATCGGGTCCGTTATCAAGAACGTCATTATATTATCCTCGGCGATACTCTTTACCGTCGAGGCATTGACTCTGTCTTCCGGCGTTGTTTAACTTTTGAAGAAGCTGAGATAGCTTTGAATGACTGCCATTCAGGAGCATGTGGCAGTCATATGTCTGGGTATGATACTGCCCAGAAAATCTTACGTGCAGGTTACTTTTGGCCTTCCTTGTTTCATGACTGCATAACTACTGTTCAGAAGTGTCATGCCTGCTAGACCTATAATCAGAAGATTCAGTCGCATCCTTCTCCCCTTCATCCTGTAATCTCAGTAGGTCCTTTCGCTAAATGGGGCATTGATTTCATGACATGTCACCCTCACTCGGTCGGGGGGCATGGGTACATTATCGTCGCTGTTGATTATTTTACTAAGTGGGCCGAGGCGATGCCGACATTTGATAATACTGGGAAGACTGCATCGTTATTTCTTTTCAACCATGTCATCACTCGTTTTGGTGTTCCTCAGGCTATCGTTACCGATCACGGTAGTCGTTTTAGAAATAATATGATGTCTGAAATTACAGAGAAGTTGGGACTTCGTCATGATAGCTCAACACCCTATTATCCACAGGCTAATGGCCAGGTCGAAGCCATCAATAAAGTTCTCATCACTATGATTCGACGGATGATAGGAATACATAAAATCAGCTGGCACACAATGTTATTTTCAGCATTGTGGTCATATCGGACATCTGTCAAGTCTGCCACCGGATTCACGCCTTTTCGATTAGTTTATGTCATGGAATCCATTCTGCCAATAGAATGTGAAATACCATCTTTCAAGCTAGCTGTAGAGATCTTACCTAATACTTCTGCTGAAGAGGAACGTCTGTTGTATTTGATGTGATTACACGAGACTCGCCGTGACGCTACTTTGGTAATCGAAGCCCAGAAGAAACGTGTTAAGGCACAGTATGACAAGCATGTCAAACCTCGTGTCTTCTCTGAAGGAGATCTTGTTCTTTTGTATGAACAAGATAAAGATGTCTTAGGAGCTGGGAAATTTGAACCAATGTGGCATGGGCCTTACATTGTTAGCAAAGTTTTGGAAAAAGGAGCGTATGAGTTAGTTGATTATGATGGTGTACCTTTGGGTGAACCTAGAAATGGGTTGTACTTAAAGAAGTACTATGCATGAGTCATTTGTGCATGAAGTACTTGTATTTTATGTATCATACTGAGTGTGTGTGTTACTTTTAGTTTTGAGTTTGAAATTATTTGGTATCTGCCCTTACGTGACATTGTGTTTGATTTCCAGATGTTGGAGTATTCACTACCTTATATTGGCTTCGCTGACGGTGCTAGTCGTAGTACTCGGAACCTAGCTTCCGCTTCCTGGGCAATCTATGCCCCAACAAATGAGCTTATATCTTTACGAGGTGTATGTCTTGGTTGAGAAACCAACAACATTGCAGAGTATAGTGCCATTATTGAGTTATTGGTTTATGTTATCTCTCTCAGGATTCGTCACTTGGTTGTGCGACTTGACTCGCAGCTGGTAGTGCTACAGTTAAGTAATGTCTACTCTTCGAAGTCCTACTTTATTAAAGGTATATTTGCGGATTCGCCTCTTGGAACGACATTTCGATCATATTGTATATCAACACATTCCAAGAAGTCTTAATACATTAACAGATGCTTTGGCCAATTACGTATTAGACAGACATTTGAACAATTTATAAATCAAACACATTAAAATGTACACAATGTAAAGTAAGCCGGTAGATGCCGTGTATATATATAACGATCAAAGTTTGTTTTTACAAAATGTTTGTCCGAAGACCAAAATATCAAAAATTGAAGCTCATGGCTTCTACATAATGAGATCAATGATGTTCACAATAGCACACTAATGTCCTAGCAACTCTGCGGAGAAAACGACCCATAGAGACAGAGACTCCCATGGTGTGATGATGATCGCATCGTGGAATATCCTCCAGAGCCATATCTGTAACGTCTGCCATCAAACCCTCTAAGTTCTGCTCTATTGTCAGATAGTCCTCGGCATACTGTGGAATGGCTACTGCTGCCTCTCCTTGACGTTGGACAGGAGAACTACCAGCAGGTCTATATGCCCCAACGTCTGTGTTATCAATACAATTTTGGTGTTAGTCTTCGGGTAAAACTATAAAACCAAAAACATTTAAATATGATTAAAAATCCAAAAACATTTAAAAACTTGAAAAAATTGGTGCACTTCTTACCGAGGTCTCCCCACTGTGCATCCTCAGGTAGTGCAAGGTCAGGATCTCCGTGGAAATCCAAGACAGCGTATGCATAATCTTCTACCATCAGCACCTGGCCTCTAAGCCATTCAAAGAAGGTATCGTCATACCTGACGATCGGTCCTGCCACATGACAGGCCATGAGTTGACACCATCGTAACATCCATGGATCTCTGGGACCCAGAAAGTGCCACTCAGCTTGAAGCCTAAACATAGGGACCCTCTCACAGAAGAAGGACACCAACAATGATCCATATCCGAACTGTTTTAGATCTCCACGCCTACATTTGGTCAGTTGTTTCTTGAGACTGCGTAAAACTGCATCGACCCAGTTGAATACCTGGGGCTTAGTACACTCGATGGCATACTGAAAATAGCTCTGCAGAGCCATATGTGGAGCCGCACTTCCAGCCATCCGAGCAATGGTGAAAAGAATCGTGCGGAGAGTTATATCAGTCGCTTCCCAAATAACCACTTTTCCTTTCTGTCGTTCAGCCTCAGGCACGCAGTACTGCCTGCAATACTCACTCATTTTTAAGCCACCCCTTCGGCTACCAGTCAAACTAACATAGTGATGCAGCCTACCCCTCCGCGAGAAGCCGCTTCCACCAGGACCTTCTCTCAACCCAGGCCTGAAGAGTTACACGCTCTTCCAACTCCCCTCTAGAGTTACCCACAGTAAACTCCTTCGGTGATCTCCCCTTCGGCACTCGGGAGATCGCGATTCAGGGATTCGTGGTTCACGCGAACACGATTCACCTACAGCGCCAACCCCCGAACCCCGATAGTCAACAGTCAACTCTTTCGCGCATTGGGGATTTCCCTATCGGGAAATCGACAATGGTAATGTTATGGTTCACTTACACTGCAAAACGCTGAACCCCGAACTCTGATGACACCTGTACTCCACCAGTTCTTATGGTCCCACTTTGCCACGTCACTCCTCCACTCGTGCGATCAGGGATCGCGGAATCACAATTTTCAACTGTCTGGGTCCTTTGTATTTGAAAACCCCGAATACCGAAACCCCGATTCTCCAGATTCGTGCCACCTGTCCTTGTCACGATCAATGGCCCCGATAAATTCGGGAAATCATGACTCACGATTTCGTAAGGTATAAAATATTACCTCGCCAACCTCCAAACGCCGAACCCCGATGGACGTTGGGTCTTACCTCCTGCGCTAAAGGACTAAACCTCACGTAGCTTCCCCACGATCCTACGATCAACGGGATTTCGCAAACCTCCCTGACGATTCAAGTCGTTGATTCTCTTCCTCTTGAGGAATATTTCCTGGGTGTATTCTCACTATGTCGAGAATGAACTATCCCTCCCGAGCTTGATGTCTCGGACTCCTTCTGAGGCCTTCCGTGCACGTTTTACGTGCTCGACTTCCGACAGATCTCAAAGTGTCGAAGTCGTCCAGACCCTGCCCGTCCACAGAGACAGCAGTCCCTACCTTCCTTTGCTCAGACTCCCTGCTGAGGCTTCGACCTTGACCTGCACGCCCTGTCAACCCAATTCAACTTCTGGGTGAGCGAGAATGAGAGTTTAACTGTAGAGCCTCCTCGACGCACTCTATGCAGAGGAATTCAATTGCACTCTATGCAGGAATCTCCTGGCTCAAACAGAGAAACAATTGAAACTTATTTCCTCATTCTCTCAGGTTTCGAACCTGCCATGCAATAACATATGCAGCATATAGAAGAAAGGCATAAAAAGAATCAAGTATGCAACAACATAATATCAACAACACACAGAAAACAAACACAGCCATGGAATTGAATCAAAGTCTTTCTTCTATTAATTCAATCTGTACATGGGTGTTCTTCACAAGTTCTTTGCTTGCTCTTTCCTTCAGAATGTAGGAATGATAATACAATGATACAAAGGAGGGTGCCTATATTCCGTTTTCCCTCTCGAAAGAAAAATTGTCTAATCTACAGTTAATTCCTATCTAACAACATTAAAATTATTAAATTCCTTCCTATCTATAATATAATACAAGTGCGCCTGGCTTTGAATGCCTTCATTTAAATGGCGGCGCAACAACTTTCCATGTATTTCAAAAATATATGTGCTGGTGTTGTCCAGCTGTATGTTCTTTACTCCACGCGCTGGCTCGCTTGATGAAGTGTGGATGCTCCTGCATCATACTCCTCAGCTCAAAAGGTTTCATGGGCTCCTGCACGGTGTGCCCATGCTTTTGTATCACTGCCTCTGTTTCCCAGCTGGCATCCTCCACTAGGTGATTTTTCCATTTCACCAGGTACTCAAAATATTGCTTTCTCCTGGTCTTCCTTCCAACTCTTTTATCTAGTATGCACTCCATCTCAGGCTTCTGTGCAGCTGGCAATTCCTTCTGCCACTAGATCACTGGTTGTTCATCAGTTCCATCTCCTTCATCCTCGGTCCTGTAGGGGTATAAATCCGAAATATTGAAAATCGGAGATATCCCGATGTCCTCTGGCAACTCAAGCTCATATGTGTTCTCGCCAAATTTCCTCAGAATTCTGCATGGCCCGATTTTCTTCATCTTGAGCTTGTTGTATGTTCCCCTCAGGAACCTTTCTTTCCTCAAGTGCACCAGAACCATGTCCCCAACTTCAAACTGAAGTTGTCTTTTCCTCTGATCGGCTCTGTGCTTATACTCCTGGTTCGCCTTCATCAGTCGCTGCTTCACCTATGTGTGAAGTTCTTGCATTGCCTCAGCGAATTCCTCAGCTCTCGCGCTGCTAGTTTCAGCCTGTTCTGACTCCTTGAGCTCAGAAAATCCTCTCGGCTGTGTCCCATACAAAATTTGAAATGGACTCTTACCTGTACTCCGATTCACAGAATCGTTGTACGCAAACTCTGCCTATGGTAGGATCTGATCCCAACTGCTGTGATGCTCAGTCACCAGGCTTCTCAACAGATCCCCCAAGCTTCTGTTGACTACTTCGGTCTGCCCATCTGTCTGCGGATGGTAAGAAAAACTGAATGCCAAGTCAGTCCCTAGCTTCTTCCATAGTGTCCTCCAAAAGTGACCTACGAACTTGGTATCCCTATCTGAGAGTATGCTTCTCGGCAATTCATGTAATCGGACAATCTCTTTGAAAAACAAGTTTGCGATGTGGGTTGCATCGCTGGTCTTATGACACGAAATGAAATGTGCCATCTTTGAGAACCTGTCCACCACTACAAAAATGGAATCGAATCCTCACTGTGTTCTTGGCAAACCCAACACAAAGTCCATGCTAATGGCTTCCCATGGCCTCTCGGGTATGGGCAACGGCTGATAGAACCTTGTGTTCTTCTTTCTTCCCTTCGCGTGTTGACAAATCCTGCATCGGTCAACAAATATTTTTACATCTGTACGCATGCCTAGCCAAAAGTACGATTCGCTCAGCTTGGCGAATGTTTTGTCATGCCCAAAATGACCTGCTAATCCTCCGCTGTGTTTTTCCCGCACCAAATTCTCCCTCATGGAGCAATTCAGTATGCACAATTGATTGCCTTTGAACAACAATCCTTCCTGGATTATATATTCCAGCCATGGAATCCGATCCCTGAGAAATGGATTCTCGACCACTTCATAGGCTTCTCCAAAATCTGCATCACCTGCATACATGTCTTTGAGGTTTTCAAAACCCAAGGTCTTGACCCTGAATTCCTGCAGCAATAAACTTTTTCTGCTCAAAGCGTCTGCTACTTTGTTAGCAGTCCCTGGAATGTGCTTGATCACGAATGTGAAATTCTACATGTATTCCACCCACTTCGCATGCTTTTGATTCAGCTTCTCCTGCTGACTTACAAACTGCAATACATGGTTGTCGTTGTATAATACGAACTCCTTGGGTATCAAATAATGCCTCCACTTCTTCAATGCCTGAATGATGGCATAGAACTCTTTATCGTACGTGGAGTACTTCATCTTGGCATCATCCAACTTCTCGCTGTAATATGCAACAAGTCTGTCATCCTGACTCAAGACCCCTCCAATAGCATACCCACTGGCGTCACATTTCACTTGAAATGTTTTTCGAAAGTCAGGCAACACCAACACCGGTTGCTCTGTTATCTTTCGCTTCAACAGATTGAAGCTCCTTTCGACCTCCGCTGTCCAATGAAAAACTTTATGTCGTTTCTTCACGGTATCCATAATTGCTGCGCTAATTCCGCTGAAATTTCGAATGAACTTCCTATAGAAATTAGCCAGTCCATGGAAGCTCCTCACCTCGAAAACATTTCTCGGCGATGGCCAATTCCTGATTACTTCAACCTTCTCAGGATCCATCTTCAATTCATTTGCCGATATTACAAAGCCCAAATAAATGAGTTCTATCTGCATGAAGGAACACTTCTTCAAATTGATCAGCAGCTTCTCCTGCTGTAATCTTCTCATCACAGTGGCTAAATGCCTCACGTGTTCAGCCTTCGTCTTGCTGAAAATCAATATGTCGTCCAAGTATACGACCACAAATTTGCCAATGAATTCCCGTAGGACTTCATTCATCAGCCTCATAAAAGTGCTTGGCGCGTTTGTCAAACCAAACGGCATGACCAGCCATTCGTACAAACCCTCGTTTGTTTTGAATGTTGTCTTCCACTCATTTCCCTCTCTCATCCGGATCTGATGATATCCACTCTTGAGATCTATCTTGGAAAAGTAATTTGCCCCACTTAGGCAATCCATCAGATCATCCATTCTCGGCAGTGGAAATCTGTACCTGATGGTAATTTTATTTATCGCCCTGGAGTCTATACACATCCTCCAGCCTCCGTCCTTCTTCGGACTCAGCACTGTCGGAATAGCACATGGACTAAGACTTTCTCTGACCAGTCCTTTATCCTGCAGATCTTGAACCTGCCTCTTGACCTCCTAGTTCTCCTGGGGTGTCAACCTATATGCTGCCTTATTTGGCAAGCTTGCTCCGGGTATGAGGTCAATGTGGTGACTCACACTCCTCATCGGTGGCAACGAACGAGGTAGTTCATCCACGATGATATCAGCGAACTCTCCCAGCAGTTCCTGAACCTCTTCCGGCAAGTCGTCCACTCTCGTCAGGACAATTTTTGGCTTCCTAACAACAAAGAACTGTGGATCTTCATTCTTCTCCAGCTCTGTGAGAATCTCTTTCCCACTCATGAGAAGTATCGTGCTGGTTACTTCCGGCTCCACCTTCTTATCCTTCCCCGGAAGCAATGTATGTGTTCTTCCATCCTTCTCCAAGGTATATGTGTTCATTCTTCCGTCATGAACCACATTTCGGTCAAACTTCCATGGTCTACCCAATAATACGTGACAGACATCCATGGGAATGACATCACACAGAATTTTATCCCTATATTCACCCATTTTAAATTCAACCAAGAACTGTCTCGTAACACATACCTGGTGTCCTTTCTGCAGCCATGTCACTTTGTATGGACTCGGGTGTTTGTTCATTTTCAGCTCCAACTTCTCCACCATCTCGGTCGAAACGAGATTATCGGTGCTTCCGCTGTCCACTATGACCTTGCATTTCCAGCCCTTGGTCTTGCACGTGGTCCGGAACAGTCTGCATCTTTACGCTAAGCTGTCCACCTCTTTCTCAGGTTTCAAGAGAGCCTTGTGCACTGTCAGTGATTTCCCACTTCCAGTGTCTTCATCCTCCACATCATGCCTCTACGCCTCAGCGACGTGAGATTTTCCTCTATCCATTTTCCTGTCTGGACAGTCCACGGCTTTGTTTCCGTCTTTCCCACATGTAAAACATGTGATAATTCCTCCTTTGCCTCTTCCTCTACCTCGGGTACAAGGAATTATGTTGGCATCAGCATAATCTCCTTGCTGATCATCTTGCTGCCTCCTCGGCTCAGCATGTTGCTGCCTCTGCTGTGAGGTTCCACCTCTTTCAGCTTTTCCCTGAGGCTTCTTCCACTCCTCCTTGGGTTTTTGAGTTCGTTCTTGGGCAACTGCTTTGCCTCTAGGCTGGCTTTTTCCTCGCCCTCGCTGTCCCTGCTTGCGGCTCAGCTTCTCCTCGTCTTTTAAAGCCATCTGGTAAGCATCTTCCACCGTCTGGATAGTCAGCATGCTTAGCTCGTCTTGAATGTCATACCTCAACCCATTCAGGTATCTTGCCACCTTTTCGTCATCACTCTCCCGATGACTAGCTCGAATGTTGAGCCTATAAAATTCCTCGGTGTACTCCTTCACCGTCATCATCTTCTGTCTCAGGTTCTGCATGCGCCTGAACATAGTGATCTGGTAGTCTCTCGGGATGAACTTTTCCTTCATCTTGGCGATCATCCGATCCCAGCTCTTGATCTTTTGTTTGCCTTTGGAACGCCTGTCTTCCTGCATCTCGTCCCACCATAAGGCTGCATGTCCTTTCAATTTAGTGACAACATGCCTCACCTTCTTGTCCTCTTCGATATCCTCATAATCGAAGTAGGTTTCGAGTGCTCGGATCCAATCCAGCAACTCTTCTGCATCCAGGCTTCCCTCGTAAGCTGGAATGTCCATCCTCACCTTTGCGCTCATCCTGGCAATAGCCTTGATTAATCGCTCATTGGCTGCATCTTTTGCTGCAACTCCACCTTGCGGTACAGCATTAGCTTCGCCTTCGAAGTCACTCAGATCTCCTGTATCTGCTGTGCGCCTCTGTGCTGCTTCCATATCTTCCTTTCTAGCATGAAGATTTCGTATTTCCCTCTCCATTTCTATATTCTGTCCATGACTGCTTCTTTCCCTGGACAATTCCCTCTCCTTCTTTGGATCGGGTGATTGTCTACCTCTTCTTAGCGGCATTACGTCTTCTCTTCCTCTCTGCTACAGAAAATAGAGAAATCTTGGCTCTGATACCACTTGACGCAGCCTGCCCCTCCACGAGCAACCGCTTCCACCTGGACCTTATCTCAACCCAGGCCCGAAGAGTTACACGCTCTTCCAACTCCCCTCTAGAGTTACCCACAGTAAACTCCTTCGGCGATCTCCCCTTCGGAACTCGGGAGATCGCGATTCAGGGATTCGCGGTTCACGCGAACACGATTCACCTACAGCTCCAACCCCCGAACCTCGATAGTCAACAGTCAATTCTTTTGTGCATCGGGGATTTCCCTATCGAGAAATCGACAATGGTAATGTTATGGATCACTTACACTGCAAAACGCCGAACCCCAAACTATGATGACACCTGTACTCCACCAGTTCTTATGGTCCCACTTTTCCACGTCACTCCTCCACTCGTGCGATCGGGGATCGCAGAATCGCAATTTTCAACTGTCCGGGTCCTTTGTATTTGAAAAACCCGAATACCGAAACCCTGATTCTCCAGATTCGTGCCACCTGTCCTTGTCACGATCAACGACCTCGATAAATTCGGGAAATCGCGACTCACTATTTCGTAAGGTATAAACTCTTACCTCGCCAACCTCCGAACGCCAAACCCCGATGGACGTTGGATCTTACCTCCTGCGCTAAAGGACTAAACCTCGCGCAGCTTCCCCATGATCCTACGATTAGTGGGATTTCACAAACCTCCCTGACGATTCAAGTCGTTGATTCTCTTCCTCTTGAGGAATATTTCCTGGGTGTATTCTCACTATGTTGAGAATGAACTATCCCTCCTGAGCTTGATGTCCCGGACTCCTTCTGAGGCCTTCCGCGCGCGTTTTACGTGCTCGACTTCCGACAGCTCTTAAAGTGTCGAAGTCGTCCAGACCCTGCGCGTCCATAGAGACAGCAGTCCCTACCATCCTTTGCTCAGACTCCCTGCTGAGGCTTCGACCTTGACCTGCACTTCACCTGCACGCCCTGTCAACCCAATTCAACTTTTGGGTGAGCGAGAATGAGAGTTTAACTGTAGAGCCTCCTCGACGCACTCTATGCGGAGGAATTCAACTGCACTCTATGCAGGAATCACCTGGCTCAAACAGAAAAACAATTGAAACTTATTTCCTCATTCTCTCAGGTTTCGAAACTGCCATGCAATAACATATGCAGCATATAGAAGAAAGGCATAAAAAGAAGCAAGTATGCAACAGCATAATATCAACAACACACAGAAAACAAACACAGACATGGAATTGAATCAAAGTCTTTCTTCTATTAATTCAATCTGTACATGGGTGTTCTTCACAAGTTCTCTTCTTTCTCTTTCCTTCAGAATGCAGGAATGCTAATACAATGATAGAAAGGAGGGTGCCTATATTCCGTTTTCCCTCTCGAAATAAAAACTGTCTAATCTACAGTTAATTCCTATCTAACAACATTAAAACTATTAAATGCCTTCCTATCTATAATATAATACAAGTGCGCCCGACTTTGAATGCCTTCATTTAAATGGCGGCGCAACAACTTTCCAAGTATTTCAAAAATATATGTTTTGCCGTTGTCCAGCTGTATGTTCTTTACTCCACGCGCTGGCTCGCTTGATGAAGTGTGGATGCTCCTGCATCACATAGGACCCTCGTCTGGATAACCCAGTCAAGAAATAGATGTCCTCAATGTCGATAGTCAATGTGTGAGCTCCGACATTGAAAACCTGTTGGTCCGGATCCCACATCCGGATTAAGTATTCTAACAATCAAACTTGGGCTCTCATGCCCGGTATGCGGAAATACTTCAAGAGACCTCAATCTCTTAAGGAAGCAATGGTCGGAGGGTAATTTTCAGCGTTTGTATTATCTTCCTCGTGTTCCCGTTTTCTCCATTCAAGCACCATGATGATGGCTATAAACCTGCATGGGAAACATATGAAGATGGTTAATAATCTTAAACATGGAAAAAATTCTTTATTTTGGCTAAACGTTGCATACAAATTTAAACTTTGCGCTGTTCGCAGGTGGCCTATGGTACACAGTGCGAACTTCTCACATGCTGCCTTAGGCCCACCTGTGAGAATGAAGCATTCTCGCAGGCCCCGTATGGGCAGCCTGCGAGAATCCCTCTACACGTATAGGGTTTAAAAAACATACTTAAAACTTAAATTTTAACCAATAAAATCATGAATTTGAACCATGAAAAGGTAGAGAATGGAGAGCTTACCAAAATGATCTAGACGGCTCGTGGAATGATCGCCTGAAGCTCCCAGAATTCAACACTGAAGGTAGAAGGTAAAATGGAGGTTTTTTATACTCAAATGGTAAAAGGGTAAAATAATATGGTAAAATGTGTTATGAATTTGTTTTATTCACTTTTTACTATGTCCAAAGTAGATTTTTTATGATTATTCATTATTTGACCCTAATTACTAATATGGAAATGAGTAAAAAATGATTTGCAGGTAACAAATATGGATGGTTGTGGATAAAAATTTTACGGTGTGGTGTGAATTTGTTTGTTTTTTATGGTTTTGAATTGAAACCTCAAGCGCCTTTTATCCGTTCTTGCGCTTGCGAAAAACATAAGAACGTGATCGAGCGTTGTTTTATCTCTTTTCCGGGCTCGCCGTGGTTACACGAAAAAGGAACCCCCCTGGAGTTAACTTTAATCTCTTTTCAGACTCCCTAAACATGAAAAGATTGCCGAGCGATCTTGCTATTTTCACACTCGTTAAAGTATTTGAAGTTATGCATCCTTCGAGTGATAGTTTAACCCTTTTTCGGTCTCGTTGGACTATTGTATGAAAAAGGGACTGAGAGAGTTCTCTTTTAAGTGTTTTTCCAAACTCTATAATCTTGAAAAACCTTTGAGTTTTCTATCTCTGGACTCGTTAAACAAACACTGATAGACCTGTAATGGGAACGAACCACTCCTTCTTAGGGTTCATTAAAAATACTCCGAGGGACTCGTCCGAAGGATGAGCTTATATCAACAAGCATATGTGATCCTCTTCAAGCTTGCGTAAAAATAAAGAGGTACTTGCCAAAAATGGTGGGGGAAAATTTGGGAAAGGGGATATGTTTCATCTTTGTGTTAATTGGCAGTAAGTATAGCTCTTGAACATGACACCCCCTATTCATCATTTGAAGCAGGTTTGGGAAATCCATTTGCCTCTCATTCGATTTGATAACAAGGTATTTTCCATGTGTCGTCTTTGAGTCAATGCTACCAAATCATTGGTCGTGTCATTCATATGTTGAAGAGTTGTCCGTCTGAAACTTCTATTGAGTCGGCCATCTACAGTTGCCCATTCATTACGTGTCGGCCTTCCCTGTGTCCAAAGTCCAATTGCCACATACTCTGTTTCACTTTCAAACTCTGTTACTCATTTCGTGTCACTAATGGGGGATACATCAAGGCCCTCCTGTGACGAGTCTTTTTCTGTTGACCTCAGCACATTATCCGGAATCAAGGCTTAGAAATTATTCAGTACCTTGGAGCTTGCATGCCTCAATGGAAAGTTTCCTCACTTTCGACAATGGGTTTACATCATTGGCCCTTGATCGAAAGATTCCATCGGTTGTTCGACATCAACTCATTTATTCACAGTCGTTGGATTGTACTGTAGTACCTTGGGAGTCACTGACATCAATGGTGATTTCCCTCGCACTTGTTAACGGTTACATCAATGACCGGTAATCAAGTGGTTTCTACCATGTTCGACTTCGACACATGTAATCACATGGTTATATTTGTACTTTGGGTGATGAGATTGAAGACCCTAGATATTGTCTTTATGATCCAGGTTGCGATGGAGTATGTATAATTTGTGACACATAGATCCACTGTGTATGTTTCGTGGCTATGTCGTCTTGATTGAAAATTTGTCGCGCAGATCCATAGTGTATTCAGGTGGCTGTGCTATATTGTGACGGCATGGATCCACAGTGTATGATTGGTGGCCATGACCTTTTTTTATGAAGTCATCAGTCTATGATTTGAGTATGGGAATGCCTACCTCAGGAATTGGTATACATGATATTCTGCTGATGCTTGGATGTTTGCAGTTCTCTGATTAGATGTGCTTTTGGTTCTTGACACACACATACAGCTTACAAAGTCTATCGACTGTCACTATTTCCACTCTCAGACTTTGGGGGGCATTCTGTTATCCACAATTTTGGTCATCAAGATGATGTCATGATAATGTCATGATGATGGAAAATCAAGCTCTTCACTAAGAACAATTTCCTGAGAAAAGTTACACTTGTCTGCTTCCAGAAACCACATTTTAAAGAGAGTTCGCAGGCTGCCTATATATTTTCCTGCTAGAATGACTGATTCTTGCAGGCTGCATTAAGGTGGAGTGCAAGAAGTTCGCACTGTACTCATTGTTAGGGTGCGAACATGATCTTAAATAAGGAAAAAGATAAAAATCTCGAACCTTCTAGAAGGGAATCTTCTAGAAGGATTAGTTGGCTTCGAATGGTTGTTCAAGTACTGGCATTCCAGATATCTTGGGATCATTTCTTATCCAAGTAACTAATCTATCTTCTCCTATATATTGAGGAGATTGCTCATGGAAAGGGTGAGGATCAAGCTAGCAAGAGATTGATTGGAGAATTAGTGCAAGACTGTATGGAGGACTGATGCTACAACAACAAGAGACAACAACAAGGTCATCAAGTGTGGTTGATTTTCTTCATGCATGAGCAAGTGTGTGTGTCAGAGCTAGGAGCCATTGAAAGGAGACCTATGACATCAAGGCTTAGGTTGTAAGTTTCACTTTCAATTAATTCAATATAGTAATATGTCCCTTTCCTATAAAGATGATGTCACTTTATTACATAATTCCTTGATCATATGTATAGACTAGCTATTGAATATATTAATCTGCCTTTACTTCGATTGGTTTGTACCATTACGATCTGAATGGTGCAAGAGCATTGGAGCGAAGCTTGGAACAACATAGACATATGGAAAGCATTTATAAGGTATGTACAAAATCCTAATCTCTTAGTTCATTCAATAGGCTAGATCTAGGGAAAGTGTATTATTCTGTCCTGTTTTGTTCTAGATCCAGGTGGATCTAGGGAGATTGGTTTGTGTCCGCAGTTACGAGTTTATCCTGAAACAAAATTGGTGACTCCACTGGGGAATCTATCCCTTTTGTCTTTATGGTTTTTGAATTTTCTGTGGACATTTGCTCTATTTGCCTTTTTCTCTTGATTTTTCAGTCTCTGAGTTCTCAGGATACCCTGAGAGACCTTCTGGGTCTATAAGCCAGTTTGAATTTTGCTTGTTTTTTCAAAATTTTCATTAGTTTCAGGGATTCTCGCACTGTGTCCATTAACAGTCTGCGAGAACCACTGGAGTTCACACTCTGCATATATATTCCAGTGCGAACAGTTCACACTTTACATCACAATGGCCTAGGAGAACACTTTCTTCTCGCACTGTGTTCCACACTGGCCTGCGAACATATTTTTGAAATTTTTGAATTCAAGTTTTGACTTTGTCAATTTCTTAGATCTGTGGATTTACACCTTTCTAGCTTACTGGATCAGTGATTTACATATCTTTTGCTTTAGTTTGCTTGCTTGAACTGATCTAGGGTTTCTAGGTTTTTGCTTACTTTTGTAGCTTAACTTTCATTTCTTGGCTCTTTTTGGCATTTTCTTTCTCTCTGATTTCTGGAGTTGAGTGTGTCGAGTTGGCTAAGAACCAGTGATTGGTTGGGAGTTAAGTTTTTGGTGTTTCTCGTTTGATTGTTGGTTCGAAAGGACAATTTTCATTTGCATTGAGGAACTCCTTGGTTTGTTTTTGTTTTTACTTTCGTTGAAAGTTTTGGTTGGGTTGTCATTGTTTGTTTGTTGACGATTTGATTTTCTTTTCTCATTAATCAGAGTTCTTCTTGGAAAGTGAACAACAAATTTTCTTTCAAGATCTTGTTTTGCTTTGTTGAAAACATTGAAAATCAAAGTTTTGAGTTATTGAAGTACTTGAAAAGGACATATAGAGATTGCTCATTGATATATGATTGTTTGCATTGGCATCTGAAAGGAAATTGAGTAGTGCATTTGCATTGTAGTATTGAGATTGATTCGGAAATTGTTCTCTCTCTCCCATAACTAGGATTCATCGAATGGAAAGAATTATATTTCATCATATCCTTGCATTATTTGGGTCAGAGTCACACATCATGAGTTTCACTTCTATTACCTTTGAGTAAACAACAACCTTTAAAAACATTGCGTAATATTAAAATTGATCTAGTAACTCTTTTCTAGGGCTCTTTTACACCAACATTTAGCTAGGCTAGTTCTTTGGAGTAGGAAGAGAGACACACTCTCCAAAAGCTCAAAAACACACAATAGTATCTTGAGTTAGGGAGTGTCAAATTCCATTGGCAGCATATTGTCCTGGGAAGCCCTTCTAACACAAGGGTCAAGCATTAGATCACATTGGTGTTGGCAGAGTTACTAAGCCTGCTTTGTTGACATCGGTGTAGAGAGTACATGTATTACGGGGATCACTCCGAGGTATACCCACAATTATGAGTGGAAGCCTTTGAGTTGGTTTCGGGCTCGATACCCTTCCCTTGCATGTGGATTGGACTGACAACTATTTCCCAAGGCAATACTGTTGTTTGTGGTGACCTTAGTGGCCTATCTCTCTAGGTACTTACCCAAGGTGACTGTGGAGGGGAAAGTCTTCACGGTACCTGGAATCGACGTTGATCAAACTCACTCGGGCTCCTTGGAGGGTATACCCACGATTATGTGTGGGAGCTTGCACCAGGGCGTAAGTCTGTTAAGCAAGTCGTCAACGTAACTTTTCCATCCTAGCCCCGCCCCTTCTCGTCTCGTTTTTGCGACGTTGGATTTCATCACCAACTAGTGGCTTCGATATTAGAAGGTATTGTTTGCTTGGTGATTGCTTCTAGATTTTTGTTTACTAGTGTGTGTTGTTTGTTTCTCGTAGTTGACCATAGGATTTTCGTTGGGGAGTTTGTTACTTGTTTACAATTGCTCCCCCGCGACGTTCACGTAGGATGCAAGGTTTGTCTCCGGAACATCCGAAAACTTCACAACCTTTTCATACAGCAACACCTGAGGGTACCCCTGAGGGATCTCCTCATTTGGGTGACATTCCCCTTGTTACTCTACCACACGTGGACATCTGTGACGTCCCAGAAGTTTTTACACCACCTCCACAATTAGAACCCACTGATCCTCTTGCTGATTTTCGAATTACCAATACTATAGAGGACTACCGCATTCGTCATGGTGAATGACCTATTGGGCGATTTAATCCTTCTGAAGAAACTCTTGTTACCTCCTCTGAATCAACCACTGGGCCTTCTCATGGTGTAGTAGGCCAAGATCCTTTTTGGTTGGGTGATTTCCGATGAGTCTTGTTTGGTACTGAATCAACCCCTGTTTACGAAATCAACCCTCCTGTGTCTCCTGAACCGAAAAATACACCAGAGACTACCACTTATCGTTTTGTTCTCCCTCCCCAGATGGCCCATCTTTCGATTACTATGAGTGTCCAAACCGAGATTCCTGCAACTACTCTTGCCCCTATCAATACCTAGCAACCTCCTGAGGTTAACTCGAATTTACCTCCTGGTTACCATGCGTTAAATCCTTTGTCGAATGTTTCCCATCCAAAACCTCCACAAACCCCAGCTGGTTCTCCAGGTGGTCCTCATTTTCCTGGGCATCCGATTCCCGGTTTTATCCCAATACTCCCTCAGTTTCCTACTGGAAATCCTAATGCTAGTAGCACTATCCTGACTGTTGCACCAAACTTGCACATTCCTGTTGGCAGACAGGGTAGTACATTTCCTTTTCCTTTTCCCGGACACAACGCCATTACCACACAACCTACAGTTGGTACACAACTTCCGGGTGGAACAATACCTACGATAGGGGGACCAACCTCCCCTTTTGGACAAAACATACGTCCTGAGTTGGCCCAGTATTGGCAACAGCTTTTACGAAACATACCTCTTGCTAGGGGGCAACCAACAGTCCCTCCTGTAGGCCAACCATATCCAGGTGTGACTAATCCTATTTGGGGTTCGGGTCAAACTTCCCAAACTCCGGTCCCTAAACAAACTCAAGGTTACAATCCTTGGGGATACTACCCTATCCATCCACCACCGAACAAACCTGGAGCTTCCCTCTATGGACATTCTGCTTATGCTCCTACTGGTCTGCCAACAGGGCTTCCACCCCAAAGCCATCGGTACCCACAAGTAAACCAACTGTTGCCTTTTCTTGCTACCTTGGATTTGCCAGATTTGACTAGGATTCTAAACGATCCTATTCGTCACTCTCCCCAATGGCCTGCTATTCTTGCTAAACTCCCATCAGATATTCCGAAATTTGATGGTAAGGCGGGAGAGGACCCCAACAATCATGTCATGACTTTTCATTTATGGTGTTCGTCCAACTCATTGATGGATGACTCCATTCGGCTGCGTCTTTTTCAACGAACCCTTACTGGTTCGGCTGCGAAGTGGTACATTGAGTTGCCACGAGGTTTCTTTTCTGATTTTAACACTTTAGCTATGGATTTCCTCACACATTACCAGTTACCGATCTGTTACGATACTGGGACTGAGATTTTGACCTCTTTTAAACAAATGAAAGGTACTCATATCTCGGACCATATACATGAGTGGAGAAGGAGACGACGTCTCATCAAACTTGAACTCCCTGATCAGTTACTGGCCGAATGGTTCACAAAATCTTTTGTGAATGAGATTGGTAAAGACATTGCTATGGGCGGTGTTGTTACAGAAGAGCAGGCTATAAGTCGCGCTCAGTATCTTGATCTCGTTTATTCACAAACGGGAACACTTTACACCTTATTACCTAATTTACCTCGTCCTGGTACTTCCAGCACTTCTACTGCTCCAGCTACCTCACATGCAGCTGATGGTGTGATTGGGACCACTCATACCCACTCAAATTCCGTTTCAACTACAACCCCAAAATCCAATACTTCTAATGTTCAAAGTGCTCCGTCTCCTGCTCCTGCCACCGGTAAAACCTCTGAAGTGAACGCCATTCAATCTACGTCGACCTGCAAGAATAAATCTAAGAAAGGGAGAGGCAAGAATAAGGAGAGTAAAAACAATAATCAGACTGAGCAGACTAAATCCCCTCCTGTTGAAGACCGGGATAAGCGCAAACCACGCTACCCTTGCCTTATCTGTGGTGACGATCACTACACGAAGGATTGTCCGAGACGTGTCGAGGTTAACAAGTTCCTTCAAGGAACATCGAAGCCCTCTACACCGGTTGTCTTGTCTCAACCCTTCCCGTCTCAACAACAGGCTTCGTTGGTCATTCACGACCAACCCTCTAATTCTACACAATCCTATGTTTTGATGTGCACCGGTGATTCAAAGAAAGACAATGTTGCACTTACCACTAGAGATAAAGACTATACTCCTTCTAAGGAGAAGGTTGACGATTTACCTCCTGATCTAGTACAACCCTCTCCACCAAATCCACCCACAAATGGTCCTCTTCATCTTGAACGACCGAACCTTGATACAGTTATACGACCACCCCCAAAAGGTGTCGTTAAGAAATCGACATTCAATCCCCATGCACGTGCGGCCCAGAACTACAGCATTGTAGAAGATTTGGCCCAAGCACCTTCAGCGATGTCTGCCCTTGAATTCCTTCAGTCTTGTCCTGCACAACGAAGGGCTCTGTTGAAAGCCATCGGTGGAATTGATCCCACGGATACAAATTTGATAGTCTTTGATTTGGACGACTATGTTCCAAGGTTACCCCCACAACTTGCATTTCAAATACAAGTTGTTGTTGCCGACAAGAGCATTTATCGGACTGTTATTGATGAGGGTGCCTCTACATGCGTAATGTCTTTTACTTGTTGGAAGGCCATTGGCTCTCCACCGTTACAAGAATCACAAAACACTTTGCAAGCCTTTAACGTCTCTAGTTTTAAGCCTTACGGCGTTCTTCCATCATTTCTTGTCACTTTAGAAGGTAAGACCATCCGAGTTGAAGTGGAAGTTTTTGATACTCCCCTCGATTATAATCTTCTACTTGGACATAGCTGGGTCGATTCTATGCGTGTTGTTGTGTCAATCCTGTTCCGTGTCGTATGATTTCCTCACGAAGGAAAAGTGGTTACGGTTGATCAACTTTCCTTCTTTAATGCCGATACTCGTGTTGGCAACGTGTCGTTCATTGCTAAAACCCCGCCAGGTTATGAGAATGTTGGAGTCGGTATTTTAAAAGACTCTTCGTTAATGGGTACTTTCCCCATACCGCCACCACCCTATATTCCACGCCCGTCAGTTGCTTCCATTAATATGATCTCTACTGTACCTCATGAACTTCCTGTGTCTACTGACCCCTGGATAGTCCCTGATCCTGGAGATCATGTTCGTTTCGGCAATGTTATACCGTTAAGTCCGGTTGAGTCCGCTTATGAAGCCATTCAATTGGAAACTCTTCCTACTGCTTCTTTTGATGAGTTGTCTCCTGATCCTTTCCGTGTTGTCTTCCCCACTGACGAGATGATCATGTCAGTTATGGAAGACACCCCTTGGGACGATGGGCATCATCGTTCCATATTGTTTCTGGAACAACAGACTCTTGAGAATTATCAGCGGATTTCGACTCCGTCGATCGTTGTTGTTATATCCACGATTTCCCAATCTACCCAAGATGTGTTTGCAGAAGGGAACCTCAGTAAAATTTCACCCACAATACCCATAGATATTTCGTTGAAACCTGGAATAGTCGAGAATGTTCATATTGGAGCTTCGTGTTCTCCCGAAGAAATTGTCACTTATACTTCCTTGTTTAAAGAATTTCGTGATATATTTTTCTGGAGTTATGAAGAGATGTCGGGTATTGACCCTGATATTGTGGTTCATGAAATTAAGACATACATCGGGGCTAAACCAGTCCGACAGCGCCTCCGTCTTGTCCATCCACGTAAAGCCGCAGCCATTAAGCTTGAAGTTGAAAAACTTCTTAAAGCCGGTTTTATTTATCCTGTGGCATTGACAGAGTGGGTCTCCAACCCAGTTCTGATCGATAAGAAAGGTGGTAGTATACACGTTTGTGTTGATTATAGGGATATCAACAAAGCTTGTCCAAAGGACAATTTTCCAACCCCTTTCGTTGACCAGATTGTCAACGACTGTGCCAGCAGTGAAATCTTTTCCCTTATGGATGGATTTTCTGGCTATAATCAAATCAATATCGCTCCTGAGGACCAACATAAAACGGATTTTATTTGTCCTTGGGGTACTTTTACCTACTGAAAACTTCCTTTCAGTCTGAAGAACGCAGGTGCTACGTTCCAACGTGCTATGTCTTACGCATTTCACGATATCAAGCATATTGTTCAACCTTATTTGGTCGATTTGTCGGCTCACTCTTTACGTCGAGTCGATCACCCTACTCATCTCCAAGCAATTTTCATTCGTTTTCGATTCTATCACATTCACTTGAATCCTCATAAATGTGTCTTTTGCATAGAATCCGACCGTCTCCTCGGTTTCATTGTTTCACGCCATGGGATCCGGGTAGATCCTATCAAGGTCGAGGTGATTCTTAATCTCCCTCCTCCTTCTTCTTTACACCAGTTACAAATTTTGCAGGGGAAAGCAAACTTTCTTCGTTGCTTTATCCCGATGATGGAAAATCAAGCATTTCACTAAGAACAATTTCCTGAGAAAAGTTACACTTGTCTACTTCCAAAAATCACATTTTAAAGAGAGTTCGCAGACTGCCTATATATTTTCCTGTGAGAATGACTGATTCTCGCAGGCTGCATTAAGGTGGAGTGCGAGAATTTTGCACTGTACTCATTGTTAGGGTGCGAACATGATCTTAAAGAAGGAAAAAGATAAAAATATCGAACCTTCTAGAAGGGAATCTTCTAGAAGATTGAAATGGCTTCGAATGGTTGTTCAAGTACTGGCATTCCAGATATCTTGGGATCATTTCTTATCCAAGTAACTAATCTATCTTCTCCTATATATTAAGGAGATTTCTCATGGAAAGGGTGAGGAGCAAGCTAGCAAGAGATTGATTGGAGAATTAGTGCAAGATTGTATGGAGGACTGATGCTACAACAACAAGGTCATCAAGTGTGGTTGATTTTCTTCATGCATGAGCAAGTGTGTGTGTCAGAGCTAGGAGCCATTGAAAGGAGACCTATGAAATCAAGGCTCAGGTTGTAAGTTTCACTTTAAATTAATTCAATACAGTAATATGTCCCTTTCCCATAAAGATGATGTCACTTTATTACATAATTCCTTGATCATATGTATAGACCAGGGGTGATTTTAAGAACCCCCCCTAAATTCATATGTATAATAAATGGGCGAATCCCCATGATACATAGGAAAAATTGAAGGCTATTTTATCAATAATATAAAATGTATATATAATTTTTGGGTGAATCTTTTAGTCAATTATATAATCTTGTAAGATATTGGCGAATCTTTCACTGAATTATAAAATCTTGTAAAATATTGGCGAATCTTTCACTAAATTATAAAACCTTGTAAAGTATTAGGGGATCCTGCCTTAATGAGAATTTAGTTCTATTTTCTTTTTACATACATATCTATGTGATGCACCACCCACTCACCTCCATGAATCCTAATTTCAAAACTGGCATCCCCATACCCACAACCACCACTGTCCTCATACCC
>ML788330.1:56589-68563 GCA_009831015.1 Picea engelmannii | reverse complement strand
TACCTTTTAAAATCTCTTAAACCACTTTGACTACTTTGACCTTTTGGGGCTTCTAGATGACATATGAGGGTCCTCCAACTTCATAAGGTCATAACTCTCAAACCGTGAGGAGTTATGTGACGTTCTACATACCACCAGAAATGGCATGAAATTTACTATCCATATAGAATAGTATTATCTGAAAATATATCATAAATCATACCATTACCCATCAAACAAATTTGGGTCCATTACCCAAACCTGGGGTCTCCAACTTCTCATGGCCATAACTCTCTAACCGTGAGGAATTATGTGATGTTCCACATACCACCTGAAATGAAATGAAAATAAATATCCATCTAGGATATTTTCCCTAACAAATTCACTTTCCTTCATCTCATTATTCCACAATTAAGCATGGGTTATCTTACTCCACAAAGCGTCTTCCCGTGAGGGATTTCACCATAAGGGGACCACTTTGGAGTTCATCCATATTTACTTCTTATAAACCATGACAAAAAAATAATGAGGCATATTTACATCAAACAATATTGGGTCCATTACCTAAACCTTTTTGCTACGGGGCTTTCTTCAAGGGTTGACATCAATGACAAACAACCTTAATCAACTTCCCTCTACTACAAAGTATGGGAACTCAAAAATGGGGACATGACAATCTTGATCAATGACTCCCCTTCTTCCACCTTCTCTCCCTCCCGAGGTATCAGAAAAGGTTATCCCCTTTCTCCCTTTCTTTTTGTTCTCATGGATGAAGAGCTAGCAAGAGCTCTTAAATCAGTTGTCTCGCTTCAAAATATCTTGGGGCTCTATCTGCATGGAGAATATACCCCAATATCACACCAAAAATTTGTTCATGATACCATGATTATGGGTATTTCGACTGTTAAGGAAGCACATGCAATCAAAAACGTCTTAGATGAATTCATGACGACTTCAAGAACAGACATCAATAAAAGTAAGTCCCAAATTTTCTTCTTCAATACTCATATTGTTATCCAAAATAATATTTCTAAAATTCTAGGCTTTCAAAGAATCTCTTTACCTTCCAAATATCTTGGGGATCCCTTAATTTCCAATGCTCTAATAAATTTCACTTGGGAAGATCTGTTATTCAAAATGGAAAAGAAGCTTGCTAATTGGATCTTTCATTCCTTGAATCTTCCTAGTCGTCTTTTCCTTTTAAAATATGTTCTTCAAACCATGCCCCTCTATCTATTCTATGCAATATCTACAATGGAAACCCCAAAATCCATTATCAATATAGTAAAAAATATCCAAAGATCCTTCCTTTGGGGGGAGCGAAAAAATAAAGAAATGGGCTCTTGTCAATAGGGAAAAGGTCTGTCGACCTAAGTTAGCAAGGGGGATCGGCATTCAAGATTCGTAATCTTTAAGTGTAAGTCTTGGAGAAAATACCTGGTGGAGATGGATTCATATCAAAGACATCCTATGGGAAAAGATATGGAAAAATAATTATTGCCCTCACATTGAACATCACAACCTCATAAGGTTAGAAGGAGATATAAAGGGTTCCAACATATGGAACACAACCTGGATCAATAAACATATCATTCAACAACATTGTTTCTAGGAAGTTCAGAATGGAAAGCGCACCCTATTTTGAGAAGATGCATGGAAAAAATACCCATTCTAGGGGAAAAAAGAAAATCTAAAATCACTTAGAGATCACCTAACAATGCGGAAACATATGGATATGGAAATATTGGCAGGAGAACCCTCCTAATGAAGCATGGAGAATATGGCTACCTAAAGGACTAGGAGAACAACTACATCATCAAAACCCGTGGGAAGAATTTTGGACATAACTCCACCATCAAAAAATTATTCACTATGATGGTCCTGATAAATTGCGTTGGGGTCATTCCTCCAAAGGCAACTTCACCATAAAAGAGGCATACAATCTAATCACCAATCAACAAAATCCTTCCAATATTTCCTGGTAGCATATTTGGAAACAAAATCTCTGGCCAAACGTTTCAACATTCCTTTGGATCCTAACAAAAGACATAATTTCAACTTGGGCGTTACCTACAGAAAAGAGGCTTTAATGGGCCAACCATATGCCCCCTTTTCCAGGAGGCTGAAGAAATCACATAGCACATTCTCAATCAGTGTTGGTTTGCTTCAATCATATGGGACAACAATGCAACAAATTTCAAACAATCAGGGTGAGATAGACACGGTATAACCTCAACCATGCTGCATTGGAATGCTATGGATTTTTCCAATCCACTCTTATCAAGATATTGGAAACTTTTACCAGGTTTTTTGGTTTGGAGTGTTTGGAAAGAATGCAATAATTTTCTTTTTAAAGGAGCCCATTCTAATTGTGATAACATGTGGCACCAAATTGGAAAAAATGGTAGAGAAATTGTTCTAACATTGTCATGGTTTAAGCAAGATTGGCAGTGTTATCCTCCAAAATATTTAATGTTAAGATCCCTTGGACTAAACCAAAACTCCCAATTCATCTCCAACAAATCTCATTCTCATAACACTTCTTCTCCTTCTTTGTGGTCTCCTCCGCATGAAGGCTTCATTAAATTAAGTTTTGATGGAGCTTCTATAGGTAATCCAATATTGGCAGGGCTAGGGGGGCATCTTCTGGGACCACAAGGGATGCATTCTCAGGGCCTTTTTAGAAGGCTTGGGTATTGATAAAACAATGATATAGAACTTTAGGCACTAACCCAGGGTCTCAACATTGCCATCAGAGAAGGTATTAGCAAACTCATTGTTGAAGGAGACTCTCTAATAATCATTCACACCCTTGAAAATTTTCTATATGGAGCGACTATCAATAAGATTTCTTATGTTTGGCACATGGAAGGAGGACTATAAAAACTCCAAACCACTCTTCCAAGAATCCAATCTCTTATCTCCTCTCATGTAAGATGCTTGGCTAACAAATTGGCATATAGGATTGCGAATGAAGGGGTGACAAACCAACAAGACAAACAGGAAAAACTCTGGAACAACAATGAAACAATATATCTGGTGCGTGAGGGAAAAAACATTGCTTGATCGGAATATAATTCTCCGGGTGTTAACACAACTTAATATCTCATTTTTTAGTAGTTTCATTGATATTTTTTGTAATTATAACAAGGATATCATTTTTTTTGTATTGTAACTGCAATTAGTCCTTGGAAAACAGAAATTAAAACAAGTACAAAGATCATAGGAAACCCAATATGGGTGCTAATTTTTTTCTTGATTCTATGCAATCTAGTAAACTCTCCTCAAAGAAAAATAGTTTCTAGAATAGCTTTTGCGTATGTTGGAAAGAAGTTGATCAAATGTATCTCGACCCTTGTATTTTTGTTCATATATTATAATATAATTTAATAGCTTACAAAACAAATGATGCTACTCAATGTTTTACTCTTTCTCATTCAAGAAAGGTTAAAAAAAATTAAGTTTATTTGTAGAATCACAAAATATAGTTGTGCATTCAACAATATTATCTAATCGAGGGCTATGGGATTTAGAAATTAAATAGATATCATTAAATTTGATGATAAATTTATATAAAAAAATTTAATTATAAAAATTGCAGCTACTATATTCTCATAAAAATATACAGAAAAATAAGTATTTTATCAAAATATTATAACAATGAGATGTTTTGGATAAACTTCACTGTGAATTTAAAAAAAAAAAGCATTGCATTTGCAATTTGCCACATTCAAGTAAGATATTCACATTACCAAAATAAGATTTTGCATTTTGGATAAAATTGATCAATATTAAAAAATCATTCCAACCCTCTACCTTATTTTACCCAATATATAAAGCATCTGTAAACTGGAATGGTATCTCTGATAACTCAACTTTAAAGATATGAAACACTAGTGTTCAATGCATATATACATATTATATGGATAACTCAAATTTGAAGATATGAGACATTATTGTTCAATGCATATACACATATTCATCCAGGTGAGAGGGAAAGAAGGGACACACATTTAATTTAATTTATGTGACAGTGGATGACTATACTAAGTTTGAATGCCATGCATGCCATTGAACCCACAATATGAGCTGTCATTGTTTTAATGAAAATTGGAAATAAATCAGGCATAGGGTTTTCCTAAGAGAAACAAAGGACTTCGAGTTGAGTGTTGAAAGTTGAGGTAGATTTGCATAGTATAGTCATTCGTTTGTTTGGACAATATACTTGTTAGCGTTCAACATTGAGGATGGAGGCATAGGAGGTAATAGAAACCTAAAGATAATGGAAGATGGGTATGACTCATGAATGACACAAGGATTAACTGTCATGTCCCCACAATGTGCCTTATGATCGTGCACCTCTTGAGGGTGTGCAACACCGCGACGTTTCTCACTTGGATGATTAGAAACACCAAGGATACTTCATCCAGACTATGCCTCTTAACCTAGAGCATACCCATACTCCATTCTAGGCTACCGATGAGTCACACTCCTTCTCTAAAGAAACTCTTATTTACCTAGACATTCATTAATTGCTTTAACACTTAGTCATATATAAGGATACATCCAAGAAAATGAGAAGGCAAGAGAATAACGAAACAAACGAAATAGACATGAGAAACATAGATATAGTGCGGGTGGCACAAATTGTGCCTCACACCTGGCTAAGTCTTTATTATTGTATAATAGTTACAACATGAGAACTACCATTTCAATTTACAAATTCAGTAAAGTCAAATGACTTGCCTCACATCAATAAGACACTCATGAAAAAAACCATCACCATAAGACTCTCTGTCATGACCATCTCCGCAACCACCTACGATGCACCTCATACATGCCCTCACCTGCAGACTTGTTGTCTCTTCATTTCTACAACCTCTGTATCTTTGTTTCCACATACATCACATATTTTGGTTCTACCTCACACATTCCCCCAATATACCTATGTTTCTATAATTATCCAAAATATTCCCAAGAGAAATTCACCTAGCTATGTCCATCAAACCCTACTCCTCAAGGTAGCACGAGTCCTCCCAAAGTAGAGTGACTTGGCTCCTTGAGGGAGCTCCTCCTCTTCATCTACTTGAGAATCACAGAGATCTCCTTATCTCTAATTTCTTCCAAAATTTCCTTCCTTGGTTGTGTTCCCTTATTCTCTTATAGTATCTCCAAAGGTCACCATCGTGAACTGTCACGTCCTTTGGAGGTGTTGCACCCCTTCACAAACACATGTCAAAGAGAATTTCCATGCCCCTTTTCAAACCCATGTCCAAACAAATTGTCACACCTCTTCGTGGACCCAATTTCCCAAATGAACCCATGCACTCATCAACGGTCGCACCCCTTGGGACCAACACACCCATCCTTAGTGCTCCCCTCAAGATAGTGTGCCTCATCCATTGAAATGACTTGTTCTCTTGGGTACACATGCCCATTAGATGAGTTGGGAAGACTCTCCTAAGTGTGCCTCCCATGCCTTAGATGATTTTCCTTCATTGATGGAGCACCCAATTATTTCTCTCAACTCTTTTTCAAACCATTTTTCATTTGAATTGCGTCACAAGGCACCTTGGGTGGAGTCATCCCTTGGCACGTCGCTTGCCCAAGGAAACCAAACTCCTAGCTATATGAATACTTCCATGTCCTCATTCTCACTGAGCATCCTTCCTACTCGAGTTAAGCTTCCAATGCCTTACACCCTCCCCTACCTCATGTCATTGTCATCCCTGGAAACATCTACAAAATATGTGATCTTAAATTATACATCTGAACTTGTGCCTTCGTTGCAAACAATTCTACTAGAAACCCCAAGTTTCATGCCAACTAGAAACCCAAAATGTTTCCAAAGTAGAAAACTCAAGTTTCCTTGTGAAGTGGAAACCTCAATTTTCTACAAACCAAATTGTACTGCACCCAACTCTGAATGATTTGTTGCCTAAGTCCATGAGGTCACTTCATCCAACTAGAAGGATGAAAATCACCCAACTTCGTTTCACTATCTCACTATGATGTTGTTTCCTTTTTATTCTTTGGTTATGTTTCTACTATCACTACATGCTATAACTAACTGGTGCACACTTTACGTCAAAAAAATTTCTAAGTGTTGAAATCTTGTAATCTTGCTATTGCACTCGTACTTAAACCAATTCTGCCATGTCTCTATGCACTATCGACCCCCACATATCAAATTGGTTGGGTAGCTAATCCAACTATCTTGTCCAATTCGTGAGCATACACATCGTCATGCCCAAACTTATTTTTTTATGTCTTATCTCCATCACCCTATCCAACTCCAAAGACTAATGCAAGTATCCATTCTTACCTCATCGTTGTTTCCATCATCCGAACTTTGTTAAGGAGATCCTCCATAATGTCTACGTGTATCACTTCGAACCTACTAGTGCATCTGTTCTCTTGAACCCCTTTCCATGGTGTTTTTCTCACCCAAGTCGTGAACTGGTTGAATGGCCAGTCCAACTGTCACACCCCTTGAGTTTGCACATCCTCATGAACAAACTAGTCACTTCCTTTCGTAATTTGGTCCATCTATGTAATGATATCGGACCAAGTCAAGGTTTCCCCTCACCTTGTTTCACTATGAAGTCACTCCAAAACAAATTTATTTGTGGCAACTCAACTCCACTGTACTCCTCATGGCATAGTTAGGAAATCTACTCCAAGAACTATGAATCCATATTTTCTTTACCTCACTACTCCATCACTCAGCCATGTTGTTGTGTCTACCTCTCTATGCTTTGGAATTGTCAGGCTTCACCTTCAACCATGCTCCACCAAAGTAAGAGAAGCACCCATGTTTGATTACTCTCTTTGTGTTGCAATCCATTTGTATGCACAATCCTCCAAATGAAGGAAAGTCCTTAACTCGCCTCCTTTTGTGAAGTCACCTCAATGCAACTCAAAATTTACAACGAGTTTCGCCAATGTTCCCACACTCCTCAAATGTCCCAATGAAATGTCAAAAGTTCTCCAAGTAGAATGAATCACATCAAAGAACTTCCATTTCACAAGAACATTCGCACTAATACTTTTCCAACCTCAACCAACAACCCCCGTCGGATCTCTGAGTCATCGTATAACCTGTTAGCACTTCGTAAATTTCCTAGAGGTTGAAAAAGAAGAAATCTACAAATGTAACTTTATCCAACAAATTTTAAAGATAGGATCTAGCCCTTCCAGCTTCAGAGAGGGATCTCTCTATATGATTAAGGTTTGTTTTCTGACTTTAGATATTAGGCTAGGTAAAGAAACAAGTAGGTTTTGTTGTAAAGTGTTTTTGAATTGGTTGAGACAGTCTACACCTCCATTGGGCTATGGGGTCTGTGTTATAATAAACATGAGATACAAACCATAAACATAAAGGGATACTCCCACAGGGCGAGATAATATACTCACTGGATCTTTAATAGCTTAAATAATGGATAGAAGAAAAGATGAGAAAGACACATTCAACTAAGAAGCAGTTAAGAATTTCTTAATTGAAAACATCAGAATATGAACATTAAAATCTTTTAAAGTCGGAAACAGGGTATCCAAGATAAATCCTACAACATACGTTACTTCTTAAAGATTAGTTTCAGAAAAAAATATGATCACAAAGAAAGAAAACATTAAACGCAAAGAATAAACATCACCAGTGAAGATACGCAAGAATCCTGTAAAAGTGCCTCCTTTTATTAATGGCACATCTCTTCAAAATTGTTACAGTCTGATAGCGTCAGGGTGTAAAGATCAACAACCCTGAATACTTCGAAAGGTGAAGTATTTATAATTCAAATTACAAACGTTCCTGTCATAACTGATCAGGACGTGCTCATTCTATTTTTAGTCTAACTAATTTAACTAATCAAAACTCCTTGATGACTTTGTACAACTGCATGCGAAATTTTTGGGGTAGGCCGTTGGCAAGGTTCCTGTGCAACCTCTTCTGACTAGACAGGTGACTGGACCTGGACATCTCATCTGCTAATATAGCATATCGCAAAGTTCCTCCCATCTGAGATGACTAGGCACAGTGACTTTCAGCAATCTCTGATACACTTCGTCCATTTCCGTATATTTAGCGAATGTGGGCTTAGTGAGGAAAATGTATCGAATCTCGTGTTGGATACTGATGTCCAACTAAAGAGCATCCAGGAATTCTTTGCCAGTGATACTCCCTTGTATGCCAGCAAACTTTGAATTGTCCTTAGATACTTCAGACAGTCTCTTTTTGTAATCGGGGAGTGTCATTAGTTTATCATTAATGACCTTCAGACCTGGGAGACCTTTCTTCTGGAGAGCTTCGATCTTGCTGAAGAATATCTGCACCCCCTGATCCATGACCTGCACCTTTTCTTCCAGCTGAAGCATTAGACTTCTCTTGGTCAAAACCCTTTTGACCTCAAGGATGGTCTCTGTTCCGTCCTCTATCTTCATCTCTTCTAGCTCTTCTCTGGTCTTGGAATTTAGGAATTTGATTATATCGTTTGCCTGAGTTGGTCTATCTCCCAACTCTACTCTGATCTTTTCAATGGCTTGTTTGCACCTCTGGACCAACTCATTCTTCTCAAACATGGTTTGGATCATGGGCTAGATTTCATTTATGGACTTTGTGATGTCTGTCCATACATTTTCTTTGACTTCAGCCAAAGTCTTCCCTGCCACTGTTTCCTTTTGGAGCTGCTACAGTTCCTTCCTGAGCTACTCAGTTACCTGCTTTTCTTTGGATAGGCTGGTTTGGAAAGAATTTTTGAGTTCTTGGAGGTTCTCAACTTCCTTCTTCAACCTGCTAATTTCTGTCTCTTGCAGGTTCATTTTCTCCATGGATTTGGCAAGATCGGATGTCCCTTCCTGTAGTGTCATTGGTGCTACAAATGGGATTGTTGTTACTGTTGCTATGCTTGTCCCTGAGATTGGGATAGCCGTCAATGGAATAGATTCCATAGAATTAATCTTCTCTTTCTCCTTTAGCAGTTTCTCCATCTCTGCTTCCATTTCTTTAAGCTGGGCGTTCTGCTCCATGAGCATCTTAAGCATTTCATCCTTCTCGCCTTCTTTATCTGCTATCTCCTTCACCTGTGAGTCTTCTGTAGGCGGAAGTTTCAGTTGTTTCCTCAAGGAGGCGATGTCTACATTTTTCTTCTTTATCATCTCTTCTGCAGCTTTGAAGTTCACAGGATCATAGCCGATCTTGAGGACCAGCTCCTCCAAAGTATTAATTCTGTTGTCCTTTGCAAAGGACGATATTTTTTCCATCTTGAGCTACATTTGAGCATTATTGAGCGACACCTGAAATTTAGCTGCTGAAGCATAAGCATGTGCCAATGTATGGAATACCATCTCACCTGTCTGTTTGTGCAGATCCATCTGATCTGTTGGGTGCACGTCCTTTGCCTGGAATTCGAAAGTGGCCCTCTGATAGTCCAAAATCACCTTGGGATCTGGAACCTGCACTTGGAGGAAGGCCATGTGCATCCTTCCCTTCTCTGTGTCGAATGCGGATAGTAGTCTATGCTGCGCAACTGACATTTGTTTCCGAAACTGAGCATAAGTACTGCTGGTAAGGGTTTGATTCTTCTTCTTGATCAGCTCATACTTCTCGAAGATGCTCAATTTGGGCCAATTCTTGCCTAGATGATTGTTCAAAGGAGAGTCTGTGGATTTCTTCGGCACTGTTGGGGTGATGCCCTGATAAAGGATCAAACCAAACGGTGGAATGACCGGCTTGATTAATGTGGTAGTTATTGTGGTAGGCGGGCCTTCTTGTTCTACTGTCATGCCAGGCGTTGAAATTGTCTTTGGCCTCTTGGTGTGCATCTGGAACTCTTCTGATGATACCTCTGTTATAGGCAGAGATGACTCTTGTCGAGGCCTTTTTTCCTTGGGGACCTGAGGCATGGTATTTGGTTGCACAGTTGTCGGGGGAACCTGCTGTTCCAATTCAACCTGTTGTTCCACTTCAACCAAGGTGTCAGGCATCCACACAGTCTGGTTGGCAAATTTTTCAATTTCGGGCTTAGACTCATGAACATACGGGATGTTTTTGTTTTTCACCCGCATTTCTGAAATGATCCCGCAGGCATCATAGTGCCATGGGAAAATCGTAAAGAATTTCATTTCTTTCAATATTTTGTCAGCTTCTTCCCCGGCGCCTCGACTATTGTAGATGAAAGAGCCAATCTTCCCCTTGATTCTCAATTGTTGCTTCTTCTTCAAGGAAACAAAATGAATGTCATCTGAATTCATAATCTACCTTATATACTCTAACACAAAGATTCTTATCGGCACATATTGGGGTAGCTTGTAAGGTTCCAATTCACACCCGAAAACTCTAATCTCGGTATGGCTTTGATATAGGTACCAGTCCCCTGTCTTTATGTTGTCCGAGAGATGTAGGATTCTCTGGACCTCGTCATTTATTCGTGGCTCGTGCCTGCCACTTAGCATGCTTACCACAGGGTGGTAGAAAAGATCAATAAATGACTTGAAGTTGTAATCTGTGGAATTGCGCTTCAACAAAGATGTCCACGCTGTGACTGGCTGAGGCCTTCCATCTGCGTCCATTTTCTGCATTGAAAAACTGAACTTATCTGCTTGATAGAAAACAAACATGTAGGCCAATATAGAAGAATATTTGAACATGCCTTCTGTGCCAAAATTCATGAACTATTCGTGAATATTGTTGGACAAGAAGGTACTGAAATCGAACTGTGTGGTGGGTTTTTCTTCAGTGGAGAAAATTGATAGAAAACCCAGAATGGGCTCATCTACCCACTGTTCGGAATAGTATCCTAACAGAGCGCAAAGAGAGGAAATGATCTGGTTTCCCTTGGTGGAGAACATGGATGATGTGGATGATGGGTAAGGTGGATTGGTGGAAGGGAATGGAGCGAAGGTGGGAAGGAACAACTCGAAAATTTGAGCTCTCTGGGGAAAGGTCATCTTTTGATACAACTCTGTAAGGATTTTTAGGTTGAAAGGAGAAACATAATCAACACGAGGAATTTGCATCATTTGGTCAATGTATTTGGGAGTGATGAAGAAGAGGACGTCTCTAGATGAAGAGACGATGGCCCTCTGGTCAGGAATATAATGAGCTTGGCATTTGAGGGAAAATTCGGGAAAATGGTGTATCTGGGGAAAAAGGTACAGGGGCAAATTGGACTCCCAGAGTCCAATTTCAGCGCTTTGGTCCAGGAACACCTCCCGGAGCCATGACTGGAGGTCTAAAACATCAAAGTCGCAAATGGTATCCATGATCAATCTATCTTTATCGACCAATGAGATTTTGTCCAGGTCGATGGGAGGAGGAAGAAAAGGATTTTCTTCTCCTTCTGTTGGTATTGGCTTTGGCGCCATCTCTGCAACAGTACCTACAATAAACACTATGTTAGTGGGGTCGATTGGTTGTGGATGAAGGCGACGGGAAAGCAATGGAGGAATAAGAGGTAATTTTTCTGGCGCAATGGATGAATAACGAATGAAAGGGGAATAATGGTAGTTTTTATTCAAAACTGGGGTCGGTTGGACGCGGGAGACAGGTCAGCAGGATAACGGGTATGTTATCCTGTAATAAATGGACAACGAGCCACTTGGGGTGAGGTGGAAGGTGACAGTGACCAAAACATACTGACGGGTGATGTGGAGGCTGGTGATTGGAGGTAAAAGTCAAAATAAGGGGTTGTTCATGAGTGAAAAGGGTTAGATACTGACAACCGGGACTGACAACAGTTATGTGATGAGACACACTCGGGAGCAAGTGGAACAAGTGGGAGATGACGTCCATGAGTGACGAGGGTTGTCAGATGGAAGATGGGGATAGGACTTCTGGACCAATAGAATAACACCACGTATGACAAGGGGCCTGCTAGAGAAAAGTAACAATTTCGGACCGCCCCCCCCCCCTTCGTTAAGAGCAGAACATCAGGAGGGGTCCGAAAACCTTTTTAGACGATTGATCTGCATGCCCATTTCCAGGTCATAGATTTTAGCG
>ML788330.1:35880-56392 GCA_009831015.1 Picea engelmannii | reverse complement strand
CGAGGGGGTCCGGAATGCTTTGTGCACCGTAGATATGGGCTCCACGATCTGGATCGTTGAAAAGTGCATAGAGCATAAACCAGGAGCGGAGAAATATGTGTTGGGAAAACTTAGGATAAGTGCATTTTACGGGTTTTTCACAAATTTTTCCCATAGACACCACCAAGGGACTTCGTGTAAACTATTCTTAGGCAATTGAGATATGGTGTAGCATTTTCATCAATCTAGTTTCATTGGTGGTGAAACAAATGAAGCAACTAACCTATATTGTAACCTATCTTCCTAGGACAATTAACCCAGATTAAACTGTTAGGTTAAGAAATTACTCTACCTAAGGGCTATCTGACCAGGATTAGACAATCTTGTCAAATTTATTCACTAATCTAACCTAAGGGCTATCTGACCAGGATTAGACAGTCTGGTCAGATTTATTCACTAACCTATCAACATTAAATTTAAAAAGGACTTGGCGATGCTTGAAAGGTATGGCCAAGTTACTATTATTGCATGGGGATTTTGTTTCAATTCTTTTATGCCCTCTTTTCTTTTCTTTTTTTCTCTCTTTTTCTTTTTCTTTTTCTTTTTCTTTTTCTTTTTCTTTTCTTTTCTCTTTTTCTTTTTCTTTTCTTTTTCTAAAATTATTTGCAGAATGAAAAATCATTTGTTAACAAAATACTAGAGACAGATAATATCCAAGTCATCAGTTGATTTCCATAATCTATGGGATGATAACAGCGGCTCCACCTGGGGATGGTACTTGCCCTGTTGAGTGCCAAAAATATTGGTTCCTGTCCTTCTGAACATATATGTCTAGTAGACTTTATATGTCTTATTCTCGAAACTTGGAAGAAACAATGGTCAGCAGCTTAGGGCCTTCTCTTTGGGCTTCAACTAACTGACTAATGTTCCTCTCTCAGAAAATGCAAGTGAAAAATGAAAATTAAATTGGTATGTACAATGGGGAGTGAGCTCTTCAAATCTTCTACTGAGGTGGGACATAATGTTTCAACATTCTGCCATTCACAGGTGCTCCTGGCAGATCTGACCCATCGACATTGTTTAGCAAGAAAGCATTATTTCCTCTGAAAGCTTGGATCATGTATGGCCCTATCCACAGATTGTCAAATTTCCCATGCTTTCCCTTGTCCTCATTCCTGGCATCCCATATCAACACCAGATCTCCCAACTCAAAATCATCCTCCTTGGTTCGTTTGTCAAATATCTTCTTGATGTTTTCTTGGACGACCTGTGTTTTGTTGAAAGCATCTTCTCTAGTCTGTTGCAAATGGATCATTTGGTTGATTCTTCTCTGTGAGTCATTTGGCTCAGCTTGCACCTCTTGAAGTAATTTCATGACAGGGACTCCTAGAGAAGTGGGGAACACTGCCTCTGTACCATAGACCAGCTGGTATGGTGACATGCCAATTGACCTTTTGGTGGTCAATCTATCTGCCCATAAAGCAAACACCAACTTATTGTGCCATGATTTTTTGTTTTCCTGCAATGTTTTCTTGATGATATTTACCAAAGTTTTGTTTGAAGATTCTTCCAACCCATTCCCCTAAGGGTAGTAGGCTATGGAATGCCCCAAACCAATGTGGTACCGGTTGCAGAAATCTATGAGTTTCTTCGACCGAAAGGCAACTACATTGTCAGTTATAATCTTTCTAGGACAACCAAAACGAGATAAAATATTATTTTCAAGGAATTTGATAATAACAGAGTCAATGGATTTCCTTCTTGGTACTTCCTCGATCCACTTGGTGAAATAATCGGTGGCCATGAGAATCCACCTATGCTGGGCTAAAGAGGGTGGGTGCATTTGTCCAATGAAATCGAGTCCCCATTGTTGGAAAGGGGCCTCAACTGAGATAGGTTTCAGAGGTAGAGTAAGGAGTTTCCTTTTGCCTTCGAACAGTTGACACTGGTGACAAGCTGTTACTTTCTGATGCACATCTACGAACAGGGTGGGCCAGTAAAATCCATCTCTGAGTATTTTGTTGGCTGTAACCTTCCAGTTCAAATGGCCACCACATTCTCCTGCATGAAACTCTTGCAACACTTTATCAACTTCATCTTTTAGTAAACAATTTAAAAGAATGCTTGCAGGGTCTTTCCAATACAAATTTTCTTCTAGAATACAGAATTTCAAATCTTTCAACTTTAAAAATCTAGCTTTAGTCTTAGTTAAACCAGGGGGAGCTTGTAAATTTTGTAGAACGAATATAAGGTCTGCATACCATGGAGTGTTGAGAAATACCTCTCTAACATTTGGAGTCACCATCTCGCCCTGTTCATCTTCCACATCTAGAAAATTAATGTCAAGAGCCTGGAAGTTAGATTCAACCATTAATTTAGCAAGGCCTTGGCCTTTGATTAGTTTTGTAGGCTTAATCTCTATATCGTATTCTAAAATGACAACAATCCATTTTCCCCTTCTTCCATCAGGGTTTTCCTGTGTCAATATATCCTTTACTACCACGTTCGGAACATAAGCTATGGTGTGGGAATGGAGAATGTAGACCCTGAAGTCCTTTATGGCCTTTACCAAAGCAAAAGCTTGCTTCTCCATGATATTGTAGTTCAGGGAAGCATCCCTTAATGCTTTGTTGAAGAAAGCTATGGGTTGTTCATACCCTTCATTGTTCTTCTGTAGTAATACAGCTGCTATAGTATGTTCAAAGGCGAAAGAAAAAAGATAGAAATCTTTAGTGAAATCGGGACTGATCAAAACTGGGGCTTCTGTGAGTGCTCATTTGACTTGTTCGAAGGATTGTCTGGACTCAGAGTCCCATTTTATTTTTACGTTCTTTTTAAGAATGTTTGTAATGTTTCAGAGGATTTCGGCCAGATTGGGAATGAATCTTCGTAGAAAGTTAATTTTCCCAATAAAAGACTGTAGTTCTTTGAGGTTTCTTGGGTGTTCTAACTTTAGTATGGCCTCGATTCTGCTGGGATCTATTCTGATGCCATCTTTAGAGATGATGTGTCCCAACAATTTGCCTTCCTCTAACCCAAAAAGACACTTCTTAGGATTTAACAAAATCCCAAACCTTCTACATTTCTCAAAAACTCGTCTAAGGTGCCGCAGGTGTTCATCATCAGATTTGGAAAACACAGTCACATCATCTAAATAAACGACAATAAACTTACCTGACTCTTCCACGAAGGCGATATCCATTTCCCTTTGAAACGTGGCTCCTGCGTTCATCAGACCAAAAGGCATCTTCACATACATGAAAGTGCCCCATGGCGTGGTAAAAGCGGTTTTATCTTGATCATTCGGGTGAACTAGGACCTGGTTGTAGCCTGAGAAACCATCCAAAAGAGATATCCTACTAGACTCGACCACCCTTTGCAAGAGGTGGTCCATTTTTGGTAATGGGTAATTATCTTTCAGGGATACTTTGTTCAGATTTCAGAAATCTATGCAGAGTCTGATTTCACCAGTTTTCTTACGTGTAGGGACTAAATTAGAGACCCACTTAGAGAAACATAGCGGGACTATGATCTTGGCATAGTACATTTTCTTGATTTCTTTTTCTATCAGAGGGAGCAACTTGGGATTTATCCTCCTAAGTTTCTTCCTAAATGGTTTTTGGTCTTCCTTTATGGGAATCCTGTGTTGTATGATGCTGGTGTCATAGGCTTTCAAATCTTCATAGCCCTAGGAAAAAACATCTGAATATTCTTTGAACAACTCAATGTATTTGAGCTTTTGTTATGGGGGTAAAGATTTGGACAGTTTGACCATCCTAGCTTTCTCTTCAGTCCTTATATTACAGTCTTCGACTTCTTGTCCATGTGCTTCTATTTTTGGATTTTTGGCTACGTCATTACTGTTAAATAAATATTCTAAAGGAACAAGACCTCTAGGCAAAACATTGCTTTTCAATTGTAAAACATCAGCGTCCAATTCATCATCGCCTAATTCATCTAACTCTATGGTATTTACACTATCAATTTCACAATCCAAACTATTTACATTTTCATCTTCATTTTCTAAATCTATATTTGTACATTCAAAATCGTTCTTGCATTGCAGAAAGTCCTCTATCTGATCATCATTTCCAAACACTTTCCAGTACCTGATATTATCAAAAACCGTCAGTCTGCATTTCACCTCAACAGTATATGGGCGAGTTTGGCAGAAAGGAATCTTGTAGGAGGCTGCTGACGTAGCCAATCCGTCGGCCAGAATATTCTGTCCCCTCGGCATTACCTGCAAGTCAACCTCATTAAAACACTTCAAAGCATAAAGAACAACATTCCTGTAGGCTCTAAGGCACGGGTGTTTAGCAGCATACTCACCTTTAATTTTTTTGATTATTAATTCAGAGTCACCCCTTACCATTATCTGCTTAGCACCAACTTTTTTCAGCAGCTTCAGACCGAGTATTAAAGCTTCATACTCGACAACATTGTTAGTTCACTAGAAATTTAATTTGTAGGAATAATTTTCTGAATACCTGTTTTGATGATTATGCAGCTAGACTCCAGCTCCTGCTCCTTCTTTACTCACAGCTCTGTCAAAATCCATACTCCAGAAATCGGCGGGGAGTTCTTCAGTGATTACATTTTTCATCTTTGCTACCTCACCGCTTTCTGGAACTTCATCTTGACTAGATACATCTTCCATCAGCTAAGTATCTTTCTCTTCCGTATCACCATCATTGTACAAGATGAACGAATCTAAATATGAATGAGCAGAGTAAAGGGGGTAATTGTACGGTTTCTCTTGGCTACTGACCATGTACTTCATCAATGTTTCTCTATATAACCTCCTCTGTTTCCCAAACACTGGGATAGTGGCATAAGACATATCCAGCTGCAGGGTTCCTTTCAACTTAGCTCCCCAAGACCGGGATAGCAACATTCCATACTTCGACGTGATGTCTGCAACCACCACGTCCATTACCATGCTTTTCGAAGGGATCTGAACCAGGGTGATGCATAGGTCCTTGATCAAACCAATACATTTGACTTTGCTGGAATCGAATGAGTGTAAATCCTTGTATGGTCTTGTGACCTCCAGTCCCAGTTTTTCCATTACTGCTTTAGGCATCAGATTGTGGGAGGCACCTGAATCCAACATAGCGTTATGCAATATCAAGTCGTGTATGTTTAGACTGATGTAAAAGGGAGAAACATCACTGGTATCGTCTCGACCATCTACTTCAGGTCCAAAAAGAAGCTCGGGTCGATCATCAGTGAGGTTCACAGTGTCTGAATGACTTGCTGATCCAATGGTTAAAGCCTTTGTGCCTATGTCCGGTTCAATGGCTAGTGCTTTAATTACTTGTGAGCGATACCCGTCTCTGTTCATTAACTCTGTAAGTGGGATGGGAATTTTTATTTTTTCCAATTCCCCTTCAAGGCTAAAGGGTGTAAGAGCTCTGCCTTGGCTCATAAGTTCTAATTTGTCCGCCATGTTCTTTGGCTCAGAAGTACTCGGTGGGTTAACATGTGAAGCATCAGGCTGTGATGGCCTTTTTAGAATGGTGATGTTTTTCTTCAAGGGAGCGTCATCTTTACTCTTCTCAGGAATATTCTTAGTAGTATTCTCAGTAGAAGGTTTAGGGGCTTTTTTGGGCTCGATTGTCTTCTGTGTTTCGGTCGTCTTCTTTGAAGAAGTTCCTTCTGTCTTCGAACTCCCTTCTGTCTTCCTGCTACGCAGATTGTACTGCCAATGTACTTCCAGAATAGCGTTCTCAAAAGCCTGTTGTTCTGCATCTTTGGCTTCTTCACTTACCTTTGTTTGATTTAGCAGAAAGAGTTCTTGTTCTTCTTGCGTAAGGAAAATGGCCTCATTGTCGTGAATGCCCATAAGGTTGATATGAGTGTCCTCCAATTCCTCAATCACTTCTCCCCCTTCATCAGCATAGTTTTCTTGCAGGGGAGGTCTAATCTGTTGATCTGGGCCCCTCTGCTCTCTTTGATCCCTAGGATCTCTTTGTCTGATCTGAGGAGTATTTCTCCTAAAATTGGGGTTCTGAATCTAAGGAGCAGGTGTGTTGTCCCTCAGAGGATTTCTGTCTGTCAAATTCATTCTTTCCAGCATTAATTCTACTGTTCTGGCCAAAGAATCCAGCTTGGAATCTGTGGTCGACGTGGAAGGTTCTTCTTTGATCGTGACTCTCCTTTATGACCTCTGACGGGCTCTTTTCGCCAACAGATTGGCCTCCACACTAATAGGACTTTTCTGCATGTCCTCTAGGGTGGCAACATTTCTTTCTCTTAATTGGTAAGACATGCCAACATCAAATCCATCAGGGAATTTAATCAATGTCAAACCTTGTGGAGGTTTGATTTTAGTTGGGATTGCATTATACAGGTTGTTAAAACGGGTGCAATAATCTTGTACCGTCTCACCTTGATTTCTTTTTATATTCTCGTATTCTGACAGTATTTGGAGAGGGTTTTTCTTTACCTCCCATCTCTCAAGAAAACTTCTTTGGAACGCAACAAGGTCAGGAACTGAGGCGGCAGGTAAAGCTTTGAACCATTTCTTGACGTCTCCTGTCAGACTCTGGAAAAAAAGTCGCATTTGAACGTCAGCCTCGTCAACTTCTTGCAGGTCAAAATAGTCATTCATTTTATCCACATGTTGTTGGGCGTTTAAAGGTCCGGTTGCATCGAACTATGGAAGTCTTGTTTGGTAGTCTTGGGGCATGGCATGTAGCGGCTCAGGCAACACTAAAGGAGCATATCGAGCTGCCATGATGGGTGGAGGAGGTGGAATGACAACCTGGATGGTCGGAGAGGTAGTGACTGAGGACGAGGACGAGGTGGGATTGGACAGTACCGAGGTAGTGATTTGTAGTTTAGTCATGGGAGACAAGACTTCGTGGGTTCAGGGTTGCAACACAGTTGGGTCAAAGACGAGTCCAGACACAAAACTGTCAGATCATGTTCTAACCAGGCTTCGCTGTGAAAAGGTATCAAGATCAAGGTTTTGAGAGATAACTGGTTTTCCTGAAAAGGAAGGAGACTTATGAAGGGGAGTATAACTCACTGAACCGGAAGCTAAGGTCTTTTGCCTGAACAACTTCTCGGGGTTATCTATCACTATCGCGGGTTCTGGGTCTGGATGAGATTGAGTGTGAACTTTCTTGGGAGCCAAAACTCTTTTTGGTTTTTATATATGTATTTTTTTTTTTTAATTTTGTGAGTCTGAAAATAATATGTACAAAGTTTGATCAACCTCTAAACATTACTTTCTTCTCAAAATCAAACGTTCTTTTTCGGGGAAAGAAAACATGAAATTATCAGTTTTTAGTTCTTCCCCAGTGGAGTCGCCATTATGTTATCACTTGGTAAATTTCCTAGAGGTTGAAAAAGAAGACATATACAAAGGTAACTTTATCCAACCACTTTTAAAGATGGGATCTAGCCCTTCCAGCTTCAGAGAGGGATCTCTCTATATGATTAAGCTTTGTTTTCTGACTTTAGATATTAGGCTAGGTAAAGAAACAAGTAGGTTTTGTTGTAAAGTGTTTTTGAATTGGTTGAGACAGTCTACACCTCCATTGGGCTATGGGGTCTGTGTTATAATAAACATGAGATACAAACCATAAACATAAAGGGATACTCCCACAGGGCGAGATAATATACTCACTGGATCTTTAATAGCTTAAATAATGGACAGAAGAAAAGATGAGAAAGATACATTCAACTAAGAAGGAGTTAAGAATTTCTTAATTGAAAACATCATAAGATGAACATTAAAATCTTTTAAAGTCGGAAACAGGGTATCCAACATAAATCCCGCAACATACGTTACTTCTTAAAGATTAGTTTCAGAAAATAATATGATCACAAAGCAAGAAAACATTAAACGCAGAGAATAAACATCACCAGTGAATACACACAAGAATCCTGTAAAAGTGCCTCCTTATATTAATGGCACATCTCTTCAAAATTGTTACAGTCTGATAGCGTCAGGGTGTGAAGATCAACAACCCTCAATACTTTGAAAGATGAAGTATTTATAATTCAAATTAAAAACGTTCCTGTCATAACTGATCAGGGCGTGCTCATTCTATTTTTAGTCTAACTAATTTAACTAATCAAAACTGCTTGATGACTTGGTACAACTGCATGCGAAATTTCTGGGGTAGGTCGTTGGCAAGGTTCCTGTGAAACCTCTTCTGACTGGACAGGTGACTGGACCTGGACAACTCATCTTCTAATCTAGCAGATCGCAAAGTTCCTCCCATCTGAGATGACTAGGCACAGTGACTTTGAGCAATCTCCGATACACTTCGTCCATTTCCGTATATTTAGAGAATGTGGGCTTAGTGAGGAAAATGTATCGAATCTCGTGTTGGATACTGATGTCCAATTGAAGAGAATCCAGGAATGCTTTGTCGGTGATACTCCCTTGTATGCCAACAAACTTTGAACTGTCCTTAGATACTTCGGACAGTCTCTTTTTGTAATCGGGGAGTGTCATCAGTTTATCATTAATGACCTTCAGACCTGGGAGACCCTTCTTCTAGAGAGCTTCGATCTTGCTAAAGAATCTCTGCACCCCCTGATCCATGACCTGTACCTTTTCTTCCAGCTGAAGCATTAGACTTCTCTTGGTCAAAACCCTTTTGACCTCAAGGATGGTCTCTGTTCTGTCCTCTATCTTCAGCTCTTCTAGCTCTTCTCTGGTCTTGGAATTTAGGAATTTGATTATATCGTTTGCCTGAGTTGGTCTATATCCCAACTCTACTCTAATATTTTCAATGGGTTGTTTGCTCCTTTGGACCAACTCGTTCTGATCAAACATGATCTGGATCATGGGCCAGATTTCATTTATGGACTTTGTGATGTCTGTCCATACATTTTCTTTGACTTCAGCCAAAGTCTTCCCTGCCACTGTTTCCTTTTGGAGCTGCTGCAGTTCCTTCCTGAGCTGCTCAGTTACCTACTTTTCTTTGGATAGGTTGGTTTGGAAAGAAGTTTTGAGTTCTTGGAGGTTCTCAACTTCCTCCTTCAGCCTGCTAATTTCTGTCTCTTGTAGGTTCATTTTCTCTATGGATTTGGCAAGATCAGTTGTCCCTTCCTGTAGTGTCACTGGTGCTGCGGATGGCATAATTATTACTGTTGCTATGCTTGTCCCTGAGATTGGGATAACCGTCAATGGAATAGCTTCCATAGACTTCATCTGCTCTTTCTCCTTTAGCAGTTTCTCCATCTCTGCATCCATTTCTTTAAGTTGGGCATTCTGCTCCATGAGCAGCTTAAGCATTTCGTCCTTCTCGCCTTCTTTCCTTGCTATCTCCTTCGCCTGTGAGTCTTCTGTAGGCGGAAGTTTCAGTTTTTTCCTCAAGGAGGCGATGTTTGTGTTTTTTTTCTTTATCATCTCTTCTGCAGCTTTGACGTTCACAGGATCATAGCCAATCTTGAGGACCAGCTCCTCCAAAGTCTTAATTCTGTTGTCCTTTGCAAAGGACGATATTTTTTCCATCTTGAGCTGCGTTTGAGAATTATTGAGCGACACCTGAAATTTAGCTGCTGAAGTAGAAGCATATGCCAATGTATGGAATACCATATCACCTGTCTGTTTGTGCAGATCCATCTGATCTGCTGGGTGCACATCATTTGCCTGGAATTCGAAAGCGGCCCTCTTATAGTCCGAAATCACCTTAGGATCCGAAACCTACGCTTGGAGGAAGGCCATGTGCATCCTTCCCTTCTCTGTTTCGAATGGGGACAACAGTCTATGTTGCGTAGTCGACGTTTGTTTCCAAAACTGAGCATAAGTACTATTGGTAAAGGTTTGATTCTTCTCCTTGATCAGCTCGTACTTCTCGAAGATGCTCAATTTAGGCCTAGTCTTGCCTGGCTGATTGTTCAGGGGAGAGTCTATGGATTTCTTCGGTACTGTTGGGGTGATGCCCTGATAAAGGCTCGAACCAAATAGTGGAATGACCGGCTTGATTACTGTGGTAGGCGGGCCTTCTTGTTCTACCGTCGTTCCAGGCATTGAAACAGTCTTTGGCCTCTTGGTGTGCATCTGGAACTCTTCTGATGATACCTCTATTACATGCATAGATGACTCTTGTCGAGGCCTTTTTTCCTTGGGGACCTGAGGCATGGTAGTTGGTTGCATAGTTGTCGGGGGAACCTGTTGTTCCACTTCAACCTGTTGTTCCACTTCAACCAAGGTGTCAAGCATCCACACAGTCTGGTTGGTGAATTTTTCAATTTCGGGCTTAGACTCATGAACATACGGGATGTTTTTGTTTTTCACCCACATTTCTGAAATGATCCCGCAAGGATCATAGTGCCATGGGAAACTCGTAAAGAATTTCATTTCTTTCAATATTTTGTCAGCTTCTTCCCCGGCGCCTTGACTATTGCAGATGAAAGAGCCAATCTGCCCCTTGATTCTCAATTGTTGCTTCTTCTTCAAGGAAACAAAATGAATGTCATCTGAATTCATAATCTGCCTTATATACTCTAACGCAAAGATTCTTACCGGCACATATTGGGGTAGCTTTTAAGGTGCCAATTCGCACCCAAAAACTCTAATCTCGGTATGGCTTTGATACAGGTACCAGTCCCTTGTCTTTGCATTGTCCGAGAGATGTAGGATTCTCTATACCTCATCGTTTATTCGTGGCTCGGGCCTGCCACTCAGCATGCTTACCACAGGGTGGTAGAAAAGATCAATAAATACCTTGAAGATGTAATCTGTGGAATTGCGCTTCAACAAAGATGTCCACGTTGTGATTGGCTGAGGCCTTCCATCTGTGTCCATTTTCTGCATTGAAAAACTGAACTTATCTGCTTGATAGAAAACAAACATGTAGGCCAATATAGAAGAATATTTGAACATGCCTTCCATGCCAAAATTCACGAACTGTTCGTGAATATTGTTGGCCAAGAAGGTACTGAAATCGAACTGTGTGGTGGGTTTTTCATTAGTGGAGAAAATTGATAGAAAACCTAGAATGGGCTCATCTACCCACTAGTCGGAATAGTATCCTAACAGAGTGCAAAGAGAGCAAATGATATGGTTTCCCTTGGTGGATAACATGGATGATGGGTAAGGTGGATTGGTGGAAGGGAATTGAGCAGAGGTGGGAAGGAACAACTCAAAAATTTGAGCTCTCTAGGGGAAGTTCATGTTTTGATACAGCTCTGTAAGGATTTCTAGGTTGAAAGGAGAAACAGAATCAGCATGAGGAATTTGCATCATTTGGTTAATGTCTTCGGGAGTGATGAAGAAGAGGACGTCTCCATATGAAGAGACGATGGCCCTCTAGTCGAGAATATAATGAGCTTGGCATTTGAGGGTGAATTCGGGAAAATGGTGTATCTGGGGAAAAAGGTACAGGGGCAAATTGGAATCCCAGAGTCCAATTTCATTGCTCTGGTCCAGGAACACCTCCCAGAGCCATGACTGGAGGTATGAAAAATTGAAGTCGCAAATGGTATCCGCGATCAATCTGTCTTTATCGACCAACGGGATTTTGTCCAGGTCGACAGGAGGAGGAAGAAAAGGATTTTCTTCTCCTTTCGTTGGTCTTGGCTTTGGCGCCATCTCTGCAACAATACCTGCAATAAACACTATGTTAGTGGGGTCGACTGGCTGTGGATGAAGGCGAAGGGAAAGAAATGGAGGAATAAGAGGTAATTTTTCTGGCGTGATGGATGAATAATGAATGAAAGGGGAATAACGACAGTTTTTATTCAAAACTGGGGTCGGTTGGATGCGAGAGATAGGTCAGCAGGATAACGGGTATGTTATCCTATAATAAATGGACAATGGGCCACTTGGGGTGAGGTGGCAGGTGATGGTGACCAAAACATATGGATGGGTGACATGGAGGCCGGTGATTGGAGGTAAAAGTCACAATAAGGGGTTGTTCATGAGTGAAAAGGGTTAGATACTGACAGCTAGGACTGACAACAGTTATGTGATGAGACACACTCGGGAGAAAGTGGAACAAGTGGGAGATGATGTCCATGAGTGACGAGGGCTATCAGATGTCAGATGGGGATAGGACTTCTGGACCAATAGAATAATGCCACGTATGACAAGGGTCCCGCCAGATAAAAGTAACAATTTTGGACCCACCCCCCCCCTTGGTTAAAAGCAAAACATCAGGGGGGGTCCAAAAACCTTTTTAGACTGTTGATCTACGGGCCCATTTCTAGGACGCAGATCTTAGCGTGCTCTTTAATACTCATTTCGGACCCCCCCCTCCATTAAAAGCAGAACAGATTGGGGGGTCCGGAATCCATTGTGAACCGTTGATTTAAGCACCCTTCCCTGGGCTATCTAGATGTGCGCCAATGTTATTACCGATTCCGGACCCCCCCCCGGGGTAAAAGCAGAACGGTCGGGGGGGTCCGGAATGCTCTGTGTGCCGTAGATCTAGGTTCCACAATCTGGATCGTTGAAAAGTGCATAGAGCATAAACCAGGAGCGGAGAAATAAACTTAGGATAAGTGCATTTTACGGGTTTTTCACAAACTTTTCCCATAGACACCACCAAGGGACTTCGTGTAAACTATTCTTAGGCAATTGAGATATGGTGTAGCATTTTCATCAATCTGGTTTCATTGGTGGTGAAACAAATGAAGCAACTAACATATATGCTAACCTATCTTCCTAGGACAATTAACGCAGATTAAACTTTTGGGTTAAGAAATTACTCTACCTAAGGGCTATCTGACCAAGATTATACAGTCTGGTCAGATTTATTCACTAATCTAACCTAAGGGCTATTTGACCAGGATTAGATAGTCTGCTCAGATTTATTCACTAACCTATCAACATTAAATTTAAAAAGAACTTGGCCATGCTTGAAAGGTATGGCCAAGTTACTATTATTGCATGGGGCTTTTGTTTCAATTCTTTTATGCCCTCTTTTCTTTTCTTTTTTTCTTTCTTTTTTTTTTTCTTTTTTTTNTCTTTTCTTTTCTCTTTTTCTTTTTCTTTTCTTTTTCTCAAATTATTTGCAGAATGAAAAATCATTTGTTAACAAAATACTAGAGACATATAATATCCAAGTCATCAGTTGATTTCCATAATCTATGGGGTGATAACATAACCATCCAAAAGTCACAAAGGTGCACTCTTCCTCATCCAATGTCCCATAAAAAAGGTGAGAGAACACCACCCAAGTCACTTGATTTTTGTTCTTCCCATTCGAGTTCACTTCCAAAAATTATTGGTTGACTTCCTTGATGACTCCATGAAATTCCTTGCACCTTCTACAAGCATCCAAACTTTGACACTATTATCGTGACTCATTAAATCACCACCTAAATCGACAAATCTAGTTAAGGCACCAAGCACCCTCAAGTTTGTCAATTTTCACCACGAAAATGGAATGCACTTGAACCACCAAGTCATCCATGTCCCCTTCAAAGAAATCACTACAACACTTAAGAAATGCAAGGAATCAAAACCAACCATACCTTTCCAATGACATCGTTTATTGCAACCATGTTGTAAGTCTATTGTCCTAGGCCTACACCTAGCCAAGCAACTGATCAAACTCATTTTCAACGCCTTTCCATCTTTGCACCTTGATTTCTTTTGCTTCAAGGAACCATGAATCCACTGCATAGTTGTCAAGTCATATTGTTGCTAACCAACTATTGTAACTCTATGAAGAGCTACCTCGTTCCAAAAATTTGGTCAACCCACCAACATACAAACTCAACTCAACTATTCTTGGTGATGCACGACAATAAGATGTCATGATGGAAACATGCCCAACCAATTGTCGTCTGTGGAGCTACTCCAATTCATCCAACGTACCTAAGTGTTTCACCTCATTGAAACATAGAATTTCTCCCTTCACAATCACTTCTATGATCTCCCTTTGTTTTTCTCTTCTGTGATCACTTATGTGGTTAAATATGCTACAAGTCATGCAACAAATCCTGCATTCAAATTCCTTTTTGTAACACACCCATGATGGGGTGAAAATAAATAAAAAATTGTCCTCACAAGAACAGTTCCTTTCCCTCTACGATTCCTAATTTGGTAAGTTTGGGACTCAGCCCGATCCTCTGGTTAAGGTTCTCTGATTCTCTAAGTCAAACAAGACTTAGAGACCTTGATAGTATCACCTCTTAATCGAACACAGGTCCTTCCAGCTTCTGGTGCAGGTCTTATGATACCCGAGACCTTCTCCTTCACGCTTCAATGAAGTCTCAGAGTTGGCGTTAACCCCTTTTCTCTTGGCCCCTCCTTGGATGTGACCTTGGGAGATGACCTCATGCAAACAAAAAATTACGAGTGTGGCCAAAGGTGGTTTGAAACCAAACTACTTTTTGGCCCACAATTCTCCTCGAGCCTCCACGTGTCCTTTCTCCAAAATCGGGGTTTGTATTGTAGACCGCCCTCAACTTTTTAAATTTCGCACACCTACAATCCTCGCAATGCTACAGGACTTTCTATCTCCCGATGTTCATGGTATTGTCAGAACTAACGGTTCAGATCTACCCTTTTCAAATCCACGGACCAGATCTGCCCCTCCTAAATCAATGAATGTGATCTCCTTCATGATTCTAGACTTCAAAATTTTCAAATCTCAACCCTACTTTTCTCCGTACATCAATCTTCCATAGTTTACGATCTCCAGACACCTACCCTCCTAAATCAATGACCCTAATTATACTTCGGGCATTTGAACTTTCAACTAGATCAACGGTCATGTGGCCCTCTTCTCGATCAACATTTGATATCTCCTTCGGGTCTCTGGACTTCTGAGATCTCAAATCTCAAACTTTACCCTTTTTACCAATGGCTTTTATCTGAAGGCTATAATCCATTGACACGTTTCCACTTTATCTAACAATCAAGGGTTGCTTTGGGTCTTTACCCAGAGTTCATAGATTTATGCCACATCTCCTCTAGATCTGATGACTATGAATTACTTCAAGACATTACCCAAAGTTCACAGATTCACACCACATCCCTTCTTAATATGATGGTTATGAATTAATTTGAGACTTTATCTAGATTCCACAGATTCACGCCACATCCCTTCTGGATTAGATGGTCCAGATTCACTTCAAATGATCTGGCACTGGAGATTTACCTTGGATGATCTGACGACTGAGATCTACTTCGGATGATCTAACGATTGATATTTTCTTCGGCTCTCCGGCTCTTCGCACTTCTCAAGTCTCAATTCTCAACTGAAAACTCTCCAATAGATTTCCTCGGAGTCCACGATCTATTTCCACGTGTCCCTCTAGATCTAGCGGTCCAGATTCACTTCGGGTCTTCGGGGTTCAAGAATCTCAAATTTAAACTGAAAACCCTCGAACATATTCCTCTGGAGTCTGTGATCCATCGCCACGTATCCCTCTGGATTTGGTGGTCCATATTCACCTCATAGTGATGGAGGCCTCAAATTCTTTCGAGACTTCATAACTTTGGTAAGTCCCCTTCTCATGCATGTGCCAAGTGTTAAGGTTTGTGAACCTTTCTTAGATCATATGGTCGTCGATCCTTGGTGTTTTGATCTAATGGCCACTATCGCTCCTTTTTGACATAGGGGCAGACCTAGGGTTCAACACTTCAACAACACACCAAAAAAACCCTAACTACCGACCCTTTCAACAACACCTACAAAGCAGATGAAGTCTCACCCGAGGTAGAGGCAAGGGTAGTTGCAGGACTCAAATGTATGCAACCTAGCTGGGACATAGATCTATGATTACACCACTCTAACAAAGCACTTAGCAGTTAACATTCATCATTATTTAACCCTTATCCACATCGTATATACAAACCCTAATTACAGAACAACACAATATTCTACCAGATCTAACACATATAAGCACTTAGCACATGGAAAAATATAAGATCTAGCATTTATTCACATCACTTAAGAACTAAGCTATCATACTAGATTCATCTAAACATTCATCACGGCACTTAAGCTTAAATTATATACACATACAATAACCATAATGCACAAAGAAACCATAACACAAGATATATGTGGTTCACCCCAGTGCGGGGATATGTCCACCAACTCTTCTCTTCTTTATTATCTTCTTTCAAGCTTCTTACAGGCACAGAGCATCAAAACCTTACTCCACAGAGGATAGAATATCTGAGCACACCTCGCTAGATCCTCCTTCCCCGAGTTATATCACAACACCAATCCTCCTTACACAGTCTGTGCACAAAGCACTACAGACGATCCACACTTAGCTTATAGCCTCAACATACACTAAGCAAAAATCCTCTTACAATTACTTGCACTTTAGCACAATACTTAACACCTAGCACCACACCCATACATCCTTACTTACATCGCCTAGCTTTCTATTTATACATTTCAAAAGGGCCTAAACATGGGTAAACCCATGGGTCGACATCCCATACCAGATACATAATCCCTAATCCCAAAAATTGCCCTAAAAAGGGGCCGAGATCCTACGATATCTGCTTCAACTTGCAATCTGCCTTCGACCAAGATGTTGAAGTCCCAAAAGAGGTCAAACATGACCAAGGATATCCAAAACTTGGTCAAGGGCCAAAAGGCCCCCAACACTCACCTATGACTCATCCCGAGTCACTCTGGTCTGGGTAACTCTGTCTCAAAAGCCTCGAGCTTGGCTCGAGCTTCTTCAACCTGTTTCTTTGCCAAGGCCTCCTACTCAGTGAAATATTGAATAAATACCTCATTCACAAGTCCCTCTAAGCATTGTTCTACGGAATTGACTACTCATTCCAGCTCTTCTCCTCGACCTTAAATTTCCTCACAAAGTAGGCAAGCTGCATCCTGGACTGGCTGGAGCTTCTGAGTCACTTCCATGAATTTGCTTTGTATGGCATGGACCTATTGTTGAGCTGTGCGTTGTTCTTGGGATATTTTCATTCGCTTGACCACTGACAAGGGATTTAACTGCGCTTTTACTATTGTTGCTTGTTTCTTTTCTTCCTGCAGTTGTGACTCTAGTGTTTTCAATTTAGGGTCCTCAGTAAGGATTTCATAAGTATACACACTGTGACTTCTTAGATGTTTACATTCCATGGCTAATTATTTGATCCTTTCAACTGCACTCTGGGAAATTTCTTCTCTCCTGTCTTGCACTTCCTGTGGAGTGCTTGGCACTGTTTGTAGCTCCAGTTATACTATTATCTATTGAAGCTGCTGAATGGCTTCAGCAAGCTTCGCCACTTGATTCTCCACCAGGTTTTCCTCCATTTTCTCTAAGTCCATCACAGAGAAAAGTTCTCTGCGGACTGCTTCTTTAACTCCAACCTTCTTCATGAGCAACTATCCTTTCTCTTGCTCGATTTGCGCTCTATCCTCTTCGAAATTGATTTGGAGGTCATCATTCTCTTGTTGCGCAACTCGAGGTTGTTCTATGAATTCCTCTTGTGCTTTCTTCAGGGCCATTATGGCTTGTTCTTTTTCTTCCTACACGCGATGAAGGTAAGCTTCAGTCACATCAGCTATTTTGCAGAGTTGGGTAGGCTCATCTCCAAACTCTATTTCTTCTGATGGTGGGGGCACAGTGGACATTGCGTGGATGGAGTGAAGGGATTGTTGTACTCCTCTCAACTCTGTTTCAATCCTTCCATACAAGGTTTCTTGTTTGGATTTAGTTCTCTGCAATATTTCGAGGCATCTAATATAGCTGTGATAATGAAGTCGAAGTCATCAACCATGAGCACAGTTTGCAACTTCGGCTTACTCTCTTTGGACTTCTTTCGCAATGTACGTTTCGTTGGGGAAAACTTTATTTTATTATATGTCTCTGCCTCTTCAAGGGGGTTCCTAGGCAGTGTTACTTTACCTTGCTTCTTCTTGTCTTCTTCCCCTTATTTCTCTTCTTTGTCCACTTCGTCGTCTCCTCCTCTACTAGGTGAATCTGATGCAGTCTCTTCTGTTGTGCTATGTATTTCCTCTACATCTTCCTTCTTTTTCTTCCTGCTACTACTAGGTGCATCATACTCTTCGCGAGTAACCACTGGAATTCCGATGAGGTTGGGGTCAGACAATGTTTCTTGGTCGACTAGTATAAGGAACTCTGCAGTCCATTCCTTAGTGATTTCTTCCAGGTCCTCCTTTATGAGATTGTAGTAGGATTGAAGCTCTTCTTTACTTTCATCTACACGGCAATAATATAAGTAAAATGACTATCTGCCTGGAACTTCAGAAGGGGCATGAACCTGTCTAGGGTGTTCGACATAATATGAGGGAAATACTCAATAGCCCTCTTCAGCTATAGGTAGTAGGTATGGAATATTATTTTTGACTGCCATTGTTTCCCCATATCGCTCGAATACCAGAGCGTGGTGAACTTTGTAACTAGTGGCTCGAACAACTCAATGTCAGGGAAGGTCACACCTTCTGGCATCTCCCAAGCAGTGAATGCAATGAGGATAAACAACTAGCTAAAATGGAACTCATAGACCTGATCATGAGATTCACAACAATCCAATTCTAACTGATTGACTAGGTAACTAGCCTAGTTCATTTGTAGTCCTTCCACACATTTTCCTGCAAGGCCAACGACAAACCCTGTGACCTACGTGGGTCTGTTCTTTCAGACTAGCTTACCAACAATCAACTGGAAATCAAGGAGCACTGCACCAATCTGAATGGGGGCTACCTTGTAGCCTCGTGTCCCTTTCTCTACATCCCTATAGGTGTCTTTGATCTTCTATGCCAGGGCACGATCTGCAACCTTTCTTGGATAAAATTATTGCGGGTCTATTCCCTGCATGCTCAATCTAGTGATCCTATGGATTAATGTCGGATCGACAGTGATGCGTCTATCTAACCATAGATACCCTCCATGGAAGCACGACAACAGGATCTTAATGCACACATTAACCTCCTGGTGCCTTCCAAAATGTGGTATCTTCATCATGTTCAAGACAGTGGACCTTGCAATGTCCATAGTCCATGGTTGGGGGATGATCTTCGACTTCTTCCCCTTGGTATTGGTCAAATATTTGTGAGGTGCAAGCATGTCATAGCTCTTGCAGTCTCCTAGGTTATAGTCATTGATCTTCAAGGTTGGAATCCTCTCCAACTACGGTCTGACTTCTTGTATTCCCTTCAAGAGGTACTCAGTGATGAATATGTGGTCGAAGTCCCTCAGGACACTGTCACGACTCACCACACCATCTAGGGGTGGGATGTAGTCCAGTAGGATGGATGGAATTAGCTTCACATTCTCCAAGTCATCACGATTCTTGGTTTTTTTCTCAATCACAGCTTGGGATGGTCTAGATCCACGAGCAGTTGATGAGGAGGCTTTCACTCCTCTCATCGATGAGACTTGGATACTTGCAGACATCACCTTCTTAGCCATGAGGTCTATTAGAATCTCTTCAACATCTTTTTCTATTACGCTAATTGCGTCCGACATGCACACTCGAGATCTGATATCTCAGGTCATTGAACAATACTCAATGTAACATAATGGATGGCGAGGTATCAATGATCACTGCGCGAAATCAACTAGTTCTCTGCGGGCTCAGATAATCATAATTGGAAAAAGTGTTCTCAGGGAAATGCTCAATGGGATAAATAGATATTTTTGTAACGGTTTCTTTCAATGGGTCGCAAAGCCTTATTGAATGCAATTCCATCCATTATGGAATGGTCCCAACGGTCTAATGGAGACATTTTGGGCCATAACTACTTTCCTAACCATTTAGGAGCATCGATTGAACGGTCATATTTCTTTGTCATGGAGAAGTGCCAATCTATGTTGTACTAATATTCTGGCGAAGTTCGAGTTCTGGAAACCTTCCTTCTGAGAAGTATTCTCTAGAACTTCTTGCAATTTTTATAACTTTTCCCTCTCCTTACTGAGATTTTTAGCCTTCTTTCTTGTGATCTAAATCACTGGTTTCCTCTTTCCATTATCGTTCTTATCTCCTCTTGGCATGATAACTTTTCATTGTCTAGAGTCTTTCATAGGATTCAAGGGTAATACTTCTTCTCTTTCTGGGGTAGGTGCTCTACTCTCTTGTACTAACAGGTGTCTCGAATATTCATGTCTATTTTAAACTTTGACGTCCATATCTTTGGTCCTTAGTATCTTTGACTGGTTCTCTTGTTCTTCCAGTAAGTGTGTTATTCTCCTAGCCATGAAATCTCTTAGTTCTTGTTTTTTCTGTTCTAGATCTTCCTCTTCTTGTTTCCTTCGCATTTGATCTTTCTCAATCCAAGTTTTTCCTAACAAGATAGCAAATGGGGTGTTGTTCTCAAAAAAATTAATGATCACAAATTCTTCTTCTGTCGAAGTGCCATGAGCACTCATAGATATCTAGGTAATTCTTCCACATAGGGTTTGTTGGACACACCTACCACACTTAGAGGGGGGGGGGGTGAATGAGTGTGGGGCTCTTTTTCTCAAAAATTCCCTCTTGCACAAAAACTCATCAATTAGCATTCAACATTTATTCATTACCCATTGTTTCCATTTATAACCAGTTAGATGTGAGCACATATCAGCAACATATATCAGCAATATATCATCAACAAGTCATCACCACAATGAACAC
>ML788330.1:19246-33650 GCA_009831015.1 Picea engelmannii | reverse complement strand
ACTTGACATCAACCAATGACATCAATCAAACCAAACCATTTACATCAATGACATATGATCCAACAATCTCCCAAGTAATCAAACCATTGGCATCAATGACAAACCATTGGCATCAATGACAACATGATCCAACAGGGTTATCATCTTTCCTCTAAATAATCTTACTCCTCCTAATGAAGGAACCATTGCAGGCTTTCCCAAAATTTACCAATTTCTTTCTGTCATGATATTCACATGTGTTTCCTCATCCATGACATAGTCTATGTCGAAGTCTCCTATTCTTGTTTCTATGTAATCTTTCTCTTTTAAGACCTCTAATAAGTTGATATTTATGTGATCATTCAAGGTTTCTTTCATCTGTAGTAATACAGTCTCTGATTCTTTCTGGGGTTCTATCATATCCTTAGTTTATTGGTTTGTCTCATAGTTTTCTTGTTTCATATTCATCTTTTCAACTTTATCAATCATTCTAGGACAATCCAAAATTTCATGGTCCATAGCTTTACAACAAATACAACTAGGTCTTCTACTAGGGCATTCCTTAGCAAGATGTCCTGGTCTTCTGCAACTATAACAAAAGGTTAATCCTCTCTTTATCTTAAATTATCCCCAACTTTTCCTGTACTGTGCACTGGAATCATAGTAGCTAACTTGAAAAAAAAAAATTCTAAGATCCTACATCCATTTGTTAGTCCAAACATTCTTTCTATGCATAGGAATAACATATCTTTCATTTCTTCTATCATATCTATTCATATCAAATATTCTTTCTTCTAACTATGCCCTAGTTTTCAGACTAGGACAAAATTTATCAAACATACCTAGATCCATACTTTCGAAACAATTTTTTTTTACTTATATTACCTTTCTCAGAGAACAAAGCTTCAATATATTACCTCTTTTATTCATATTGGGTTTCTCTTCTTAGCACAATGCTTCACAAGTCAAGTAGAATAATGTGCACTAAAGTAGCATATCTACACACAGAGATTTCTTTTCTTCAGTTCCCAGCAATCACAGTTTCAGGTCCCGACAATGAAACCATTTGTTGGAACAGGGACATACCCAGGGTTCGACGCTTCAATAACACACCAACAAAACTCTAACTACCGTCCCTTTCGGTAACACCTGTGAAGCAAATGAAGTCTCACCCGAGTTGGAGGCAGGGGCGATTGCAGGACTCAAATGTTTGCAACCTAGTTGGGACACAGATCTATGATTACACCACTCTAACAAAGAACTTAGTAGTTAACATTCATCGGTATTTAACCCTTATCCACATCGCATATCCAAAACCTAATTACAAAACAACGCAGTATTCTACCAGATATAACACATCTAAGAACTTAGAACATGGAAAAAGATCAGATCTATCCTTTATTCACATCACTTAAGAACTAAGATATCATACTGGATTCATCTAAACATTCATTACTGCACTTAGCTTAAATTATATACACAGACAATAACCAAAATGCACAAAGCAACCATAACACAGGATATATGTGGTTCACCCCAGTGTGGGGCTACATCCACCAATTCTTCTCTTCTTTATTATCTTTTGTCAAGCTTCTTACAGGAACATAGCATCAAAACCTTACTCCTCAAAGGATAGGAGATCTGCGTGCACCTCACAAGATCCTCCTTTCCCGTGTTAGATCATAGCACCAAGCCTCCTTACACAATTTGTGCACAAATAACTATAGACGATCCACACTTAGCTTACAACCTCAACATACACTAAGCACAGAGCCTCTTACTATTACTTACACTTTAGAAAAATACTTAGCACCTAGCACAACACCCATACATCCTTACTTACATCGCCTAGATTTATATTTATATATTACAAAAGGGACTAAACATGAGTAAACCCATGGGTCGACATCCCATACCCGTTACATAACCCCTAATCCAAAAAACTACCCTAAAAAAGGGTCGAGATCCCGCAATCTCTTCTTCGACTTGCACTCTGCCTTCTACCAGCCTGTCAAAGTCCCAAAAGAGGTCAAAAATGACCAAGGATATCCAAAACTTGGTCAAGGGCCAACACTCCTCCTCTTGATCTTTTGAATTACTCCGACTTAGAAGATTTTCTAAGTGCTCGAAGGATTCGACCTTTGCTACTCCTACGGGCCCGTCTCCTAGATTTCATCTGCACTCCTGAAAATGTTATCTCTTCTGAGCTTGATCTCCTTAAATATTTCTCCATCCCACATGATCCTTGCATTTCAGGCATCGCATCAAACTCATATCGAAGGTCAATGACAATCGACGGTTCACAAAAATTTCAGGGCACCAACATGCATACTCTTTACCAGAGAGTTCGACCTCTACAATATGGAAAGTGCTCGCTCTATTCTATTCTAAATGGGATCGTTGATCTTCCATCCCATTGAGATCAATGGAAGGGTGAATTGCAGACCGTGAACTAGTGCATTCGCTATTTTCACCTTCATGCTCTGCAGTGATTGCCCACCCTCGATCTCCATTCATAGATCGACGATTCATAGCAATTGTGGGGTTCAACTTGACTATTGTGAAATTTGACATCTCGGAGCCTCGATCTACAATGTTCCTAGACCCAGGTCACATGGATCTTCATATAGGTCCTGGGCTATAATCCACGCTCTTAGTCGAGTTTTTTGTTAAGGGAATAGGTGCAAGTTCAAAGTCTCCTATACTATTGGTATGAAGGGAACACATTCCCAAATCGCAGAGCTTTAAGATCTGAATCAAGGAAAAGTAACTTGTGAGGTTACCAAAATGGTAGCTATGCCCAGAGGCTTGCTCCAAATCTGAAACAGTGATGTAAATTTCTGGGGAAAGCACCTTCGAGTGATTAAACCGAGACGTATGGAAATTCAAGAAGAAATATAGGTTCTCAAGGGAATGAACGCATACTCATAACTTATTAATTTAATACAGAGAAAGAACCCTTTATAGAGATGTAAATAATCACATGAATCCATCATTTATAATTCAAAGAATAAGGCAAGAAAACACTTATCAAAATCATAGAGTGTGATGTGAATGCAGAAAGGGATGCTCGTTTCCACCCAACCATAGGCTTAGTGATTCCCAATGGATTTATCACTAGCCACCCCTGAGCTTAAGCCACGATGCTTTGAGATTCAATATCTTACTTCCAGCTCAACGAAAGATAGGGATGAAGGTTACTCTTCTTCTCCCAATACAGAAATAGATAAGGACGAAGGTTATTCTCCTTCTCCTTACTCAATCTCTATTTTTTGTGATTAGAACTCACTGTTCCTCTTTCAATCCTTCCTCGGACCCGAGAGTTTCCACTCTCGTCTCTGCATTTTTTCCACAGGTCTTCCTCTGCCCACAACACTTTCTTCCTTTCCTTTCTCAACAATATTGCGTGTGGATCGAATTCCTAGTCCATGGTCAGGTCTAGATGCCTTATGGATGGGCAGTCTGCCCCATTCCCTCATTAACTCTTGAGGAGGTATTCCCACCTACCAACCCGACTGTAATTCATTCCTGGTTCAAAGGGTTGTTATGACGTGAGAAATTAATTCCAGCATTTTACTAGTTCAATGGAGGTTAACGCAACCATTCTGGGTCCCCTCCACCACCTTTCATAGAATTCATGGTTTTCTCTTAGCACATCCCCTCTTTTAGCAGTCATGCAACACATAACCATTTTCTATTAAAATAACAGAATTTACATTCATTGACCTTTTGTACAAAGGTCCATCAAATAAAACATTCACACTTTTAGGTTTTCCATAGTTCCTTGGCCAATATAGTTATATTTACAGACTAGGGTAAACAAGGTGTTACAATTCCCTAACTCTTAAAGGAACATCATCCTCGATATTCTATCTGTCAACATGACATGTATGTATAGGAGTAAAAAAATCAGATATGTCTGTCTCATGGCATCATCCATTTCCCACATAGCCTCAACTAGGCCAAAGTGTTTCCACTTCACCTTAACCCTGTGCAATGGTTCGGTTCCTAAGTGAGGTTTCCTTCATGTCTAATATGCATTGGGGTTTTGGTAGGAATTCTCCCTCCGGCTCCACCTAGATCATAGACCAGTCAATTATATGATTAGAATCATGTACATATTTCTTCAATAATGAAACATGAAAAACATTATGTACCTTTACAGTGGGAGGGAGTGCTAGCCTATAGGCTACAGGTCCCACTCTATATAAGACTTCAAAGGGTCCACAATACCGAGGTGCCAATTTGGCACAGACTCCCATTCTCATGGAACTTTTCCTGGGTCTAACTCTGAGATAGACATGGTCTCTGGTCTTGAACTCTCTGAGAGTCCTCTTTCTATTGGTGTAACTTTTCTTTCTATCTTGATCAATATTCATATTTTGTCTTATCTAAACCACTTGTTGTTCCATTTATTTCAGCATGTCGGGTCTGATTGTAATTCTATCCACTAGGTTACTCCAACTGATTGGAATCTTGCACTGTCTACCATAGAGGGCTTCAAGAGGGCTCATCTTCAAGGATTCTTGATAACTGTTTTTGTAGGAAAAATCTACCAATGGTAGGTAGTCTTCCCACTTCTTAGGTTGATGCATTACATGCATCCTTAGCATGTCTTCTACTATTTGGTTCACTCTTTCTGTATGTCCATCAATTTGAGGGTGATAAGCCATGTTGAACAACAATTTTGTCTCAAAACCAACCATTATGGATTTCCAAAAGATTGAAGTGAATTTGGTATCTCAGTCAGATACAATTTCCTTAGGCATGCCATGCAGTCTAAATATCTCCTTCATGAAGATGTTGGCAATATCTATGGCCTTGCAAGTTGATTTGACAGGAATGAAATAAGAAGACTTACATACTTTGTCCACCACAACCATGATGGAATCATTTTGCTTGGTCGACTTTGGTAATCTGGTGATGAAGTCCATGGAGATGGTTTCCCATTTCCATTTTGGGATCAGTAGGGGTTGTAATAACCATGTTGGATGTCGGTGTTCTACCTTAACTTGCTGGCATTCTAGGCACTTAGATAAATAGTTATCTATGTCTTTCTTCAATCCTGGCCAATAGAATTGTTTCCTAGTGGCCGTGATCATTTTATGATATCCTGGGTGACTGGTATATGGTCTCTTATGTAGTTCATCAATTATGAACCTCTTCAAGTCGTCACATTTTGGAACAAACAATCTGTTTCTGTAAGTCAACAGGCCTTCTTCGAGCATCTGGTAGCCTTCATATTTTATCCCTATAGGCTCTTGCCTTAGGTATGAGGTCACGTTCTTGAAGAATGCATTTGTTTCTTGTAAATTCCTGACTCTTTCCCTGACATCTGTTTCATAGGTGCTTACCATTTCCAGATGAATCGTTTTATAATTCCGCTAAGGAAATCGACCACCCTTTTTCCTTTCCTTTGATGTGTTTGATTTCAAAATCAAACTCACTAAGGAGAGCCATCCACCTAGTTTTCCTGGCATTGAGTTTTGGTTGATCAAACATGTGTCTCAATACACATTGGTCTATCATAAGCATAAATTTACTACTTGGGAGGTAGTGCCTCCACATTTTTAAAGCATGTACTATGGTAGCCAATTCTAGGTCATGGGTCACATAATTGATCTCATGCTCATTTAATTTCCTAGATGCATAGAAAATTACACATCCCTCTTACATAAGGACTCCTCTAAGTCCTTCCTTGCAGGCATTTGTACACATGAGGAAATGATTATTCGGGTCTGCAATATTTAGCATGGGTGCATGGGTCAGGAGGTATTTCAGTTCCTGAAATCTTTCTTCACATTTTGATGTCCAAATGAATTTAATCCCCTTTTTCTAAAGGGTAGTGATTGGACAACCAATCTTGGAAAACCCTTTTATGAACCTTCTATAGTATCCTGCTAAGCCCATGAAGGAACTAATATCGGATCCATCCTTCATGGTAGGCCATTCCATAATATATCTGATCTTGTTGAGGTCTATTGCCACCCCTTCCTTAGATATGACATGGCCTAAGTAATGGAATTTCTTTTGAAATAAATCTCACTTGCTAAACTTAGCGTAGAGTTGATACTCTCTTAGTACTTGAAGTACGAGTCTAAGATGTTCTTCATGCTCCTACCTATTCTTGGAGTAGATTAGGATATCATCATTGAAAACCAATACAATTTTTTCCAGGAATTTATTGAGTACATTATTCATCAAGCACATAAAAGTGGTGGGGGTATTGGTTAACCCAAATGGCACCACCACGAATTCATAGTGACCATACCTCATCCTGAAGGTTGTTTAATGGATGTCTTCATCCTTAATCCAGACTTGGTGGAATCCAGACCTTAAGTCAATCTTCGATAAGATGGAAGCACCTCCCAATTGGACGAACAAGTCATCGATTCTTGGTAAGGGGTACTTGTTCTTTATGGTTGTCTTATTGAGTTGTCTATAATCTATACACAGTCGGAGTGTGCCATCTTTATTTTTCACTAACAAGACGGGCGCTCCCCACGGAGATACACTGAGTCAGATGTAGCCTTTTTCCATCATGTCCTTTAGTTGTATCTTGATCTCAAGCAGCTCTGGTGTGCTCATTCTATATGGCGTTCTATATGTTGGCACCTCTCCTGGTGTAAGTTCTATCGAGAAGTCGATATCCCTTCTTGGAGGTAGACCTAGTAACTCTTCTAGGAACATGTCATTTTATTCTCTTAATATGGGGGGGGTCCTCTAGGTTTGGTTTGTCATTCTCAACAAATTCCAGTACTTGTATGGCATATAAGGAACACCCCTTTCTGCAATACTTTTTCATTTGAAGGGTTGATATTTGTCTCACTGAGACAGGCTTCTAAATCCCTTGGAGGGTGGTTTTTCTCCCTTCTTCATTTACACAATCAATTTAGTGCAATTTAGTTTTATAAGAAGCCATACCAATCAACAAGTCATAAGATCCCAGGGGAATTATGTTAAGGGTCACTCGGGTGGGCAATCCACCCATGATGAATTGACAGGCTGGTATGACCTCTTCCACCTTTCTTTTTGTACAAATGGCTAATCGCACCAACCACAGTTTAACATGTCTAATTGGCTATAGTTTGCGCTTATCAATAGTGTGAGGGGCCACATAACTCAAATTAGAACTTGGGTCAATTAAAATAGAAACTAGATGGTTGGCAATCATACCTTCTAGCTCCACTACTGAAGCTTGGTGGCCGGCTTGATTATTGTCCAAGGCTACATAGATTTGTGGCATGCTCCTAGCCACATCATTAATGGTGGTAGCTTCTTGGATATTGTAGATTCTCTTATTGTTCTCTTGTCTATGTGGGCAGTCCCTCAATCAATGATCTTCTCCACAACCCCAACATTTTAAGTGTTCAATCTTTAGGTTATCGATCTTTTATGGGACTGTCTTTAAATGTTTATTTCCACTTTGAGAGGGGAGATTTTGTTGATATACACTTCTAGTAGGAAGGATCCTTCTAATATATTTTCCATAGTTCTTAAATCTTGAGGATTTAAATCCCTTCTTATGGAATCCCGAACTACTCCTCTTCTTCCAGTCCTCGTGAGGTCTTGTCTTACTCCCAAACTTTTCATAACAATACCTCGCCTTCCAGATAGTTTCTTATAAGGTATTTGGTTCATCTAACTCAATATTGTCCCGGTAGGTTTGAGGTAACCCACTAATGAACCGCTGCATTTTTATTTTTTCATCTTTTATGTAGGGTACATACCTCAGTAGTTCAAGGAATTTATTGACAAATTCATCTATGGTGAGTTGCCCCAACCTGAGTTCATAGAATTCCTTAGTCTTCCCATCCATGTATCTCTCTGATAGATACTTCTTACTGAAGTATTTCTCAAACTATTTCCATAACAAGTCCTTCTCATGGACTCCTTTCACATTCCTAAGGTCTTCCCACCAAATGGAAGCCTTTCCATTCAGGTTAAAGATGGCTATTTGAACCTTCAATTTTTCAGAGTAGTCATGGACTCTAAAGTATTTCTTTAAACCAAGCAGCCAAACTTCAGCCTCTTCTCCCCTCCTAATCTCTCCATCGAAAGAGGGTGGTTTGGATTTCTTGAATTCTTCAGGATCATGATTTTTCAAACGCTTCCTCTTTTTTCCTTTCTTTTGAGAATGTGAGTTTTCTCTACTACTAGAAGATCCTTCGGATTTTCCAACTTCCTTTCCAGAAGACTCTACCGATGAGTGTCACCTACCTCCATGTTGGTCCTTCTTCGAGGCACTTCTCCCAGTATGGTCACTTATGGAGTGATGTTTTCATATGTCAGGTGGACTTTGAATTCTCTTCTTATGTTGTCGGTCCACATGATTGTTTGCGGGTTCATGTTGTAGATGCCTTTGTATGTCAAACAAGATCTGCAGCAAGACTGCGTTAATTTTTGTTTTTGCTTCTTGCTCCATTAGAAATCTCTCATTGTCAGCCTTGCAACTTTGTAATTCGGCCCAGAGGCTCCTTATAGTTTCAACCAAATTGGGAGGGGTTTCCACTGCCCTCCTTTTGGCATATTCTTCGTCTCTATTGTGGGAGACATCCCCCACTTCATGAAACGTCACCATCCTTTATTATTGAAGTTTTTCCATGATTTACTGACTGCTTGAGTGTTGAAAAAAACACTTATTGTTAGATAACAATCTATTAGTTCATGAACAATACACAATTCAATTTATTAAATGCACACACAGAATAGAAAGTTCCATTCTTTTATTTAATAACATTTTTAACCAGACTTTTTAAGAAAGAGGTAAGGTAGAGTGTCACTCTTTTAAAAGTACTCCAAATAGAGTTTTTAAGTGACTCTTACATGAGCCCAAGTAGGCCAAGTGTTGTAACCATGCTCTGATACCAATTTGTAACACAACCATGATGGGGCGAAAAAAAATAAAATTTTTCCTCCTTACAGGAACAAATCCTTTCCATCTATGATTCCTAATTTGGGAAGTCTGGGACTTGACCCGACCTTCCGGTCAAGGTTCTCTGATTCTCTAAGTCAAACAAGACTTAGAGACCTTGATAGTCTCACCTCTTAATCAAACACAGGCCCTTCTGGCTTCTAGTGCAGGTCTTATGATACCCACGACCTTCTCCTCCACGCTTCAGTGAAGTCTCGGAGTTGGAGTTAGCCCCTTTTCTCTTGGCCCCTCCTCATATGTGACCTTGGGAGATGCCCTCACACAAACAAACAATTATGGGTGCGGCCAAAGGTGACTTGAAACCAAACTACTTTTTGGCCTGTAATTCTCCTCGAGCCTCCACGTGTCCTTTCTCCAAAACCGAGGTTTGGATAGAGGCTCGGCCTCAACTTTTTAAAGTTCGCACACCTCCAATCCCCACAATGATACAAAATTATTGATCTCCCAATCTTGACGGAACTGTCTGAACTTATGGTTTAGATTTTCCCTTTTCAAATCCACGGACTAGGGATGATTTTAAGGATGGAATTTTTTTTTTAAATGTAGAAACCTTGGCGAATCTTACTGATCCTTCATATGCCAACTATAAATATTTGGCGATATTTTTGTAAAAATATTCAAATTTCGAAGGATTTTATATAGTTTTTATAAAATTTTGGCGATTTTTAAGGTAAAATAATTTTATCCTATAAAATTTGGGTGAATCATTTTTAAAATAACGAATCTCGTTTTTGGAAAAACCATGGAAAATTAGCCCATGAGAGAAATTTAGCCCCTAAAATCATCCATGCCATGGACCATATCTACCCCTCCTAAATCAATGGATGTGATCTCCTTCATGATTCCAGACTTTGGAATTTTCAAATCTCAACCCTTATTTCCTCCGTACATCAATCTTACAAAGTTGACGATCTACAGACACATGTCCTCCTAAATCAACGACCCTGCTTCTACTTCGAGCATTTGACCTTTCAACTAGATCAACCATCCTATGGCCCTCTTCTCGATCAACAGTCGATATCTCCTTCGGGTCTCCGGACTTTTGAGATCTCAAATATGAAAATTCGCCCTTTTTCCCAATGGATTTTATCCGAAGGCTATATTCCACTTACGTCTGTCCACTTGATCTAATGATTAAGGGTTTCTTTGGGTCTTTACCTAGAGTTCACATATTTACGTCGCATCTCCTCTAGATCTGATGACTATGAATTACTTCAGGACTTTACCCAGAGTCCACAGATTCATGCCATGTCCCTTCTTAATCTGATGACTATGAATTACTTCAGGACTTTATCTAGAGTCCAAAGATTCATGCCACCTCTCTTCTAGATCAGACAGTCTAGATTCACTTCGGACAATCCGACACTGGATATTTACTACGGATGATCTAACGAATGAGACCTACTTCAGATGATATGACGATTTAGATTTGCTTTGGCTCTCCAGCTCTTCGCACTTCAGGAGTCTCAAATCTTAACTAAAAACTCTTGAATAGATTTCCCCAAAGTCCACGATATGTCGCCACATGTCCCTCTAGATCTGGCAGTCTAGATTCACTTCGAGTCTTCGGGGTTCGAAAATCTCAACTTTCAACTAAAAACCCTCAAACATATTCCTCTAGAGTCCACTATCCATCACCACGTATCTCTCTAGATCTGGTAGTCCATATTCACCTCCTGGTGATGGACGACCTCAAATTACTTTGGGACTTCGAAACTTTGGTAAGTCCCCTTCTTCTCCATGTGCCAAGTGTTAATGTTCATGCACCTTCCTTAGATCAGATGGTTGTTGATCCTTAGTGTTGTGATCCAACGTCCACTTTCACTCCTCCTCCTAAGATTCTGACTTACTTCGACTTAGAAGATTTTCTAAGTGCTCGAAGGATTCAACCTTTTCTCTTCCTATGGGCCCATCTCCTAGATTTCATCCGCATGCCTGAAAACTCTATTTCTTATGAGCTTTATCTCCTTGAATATTTCACTACCCCATGCACTCCTTGTGATTCAGGGATCACATCAAACTCAGATTGAAGGTCAACAATGATCGATGGTTCACAAAAATTGCGGGGCCCAACATGCGTACTCTTTACCAAAGAGTTTGACCTCCACAATCTAGAAAGTGCTCGCTCGATTCTAGTCTAACCGAGATCATTGATCTTCTAGCTCGTCAATATCAACGGTAAAGGTGAATTTTGGGTCACGAACTAGTGCATCCACTATTTTCACCTTCGTACTCTGCAGTGATTCCCCACCCTCGATCTTTGTTCATAGATCGATGGTTCATAGAAATTGCAAGGTTCAACTTGACTATTGTGCAATTTGACATCTTATAGCCTCGAGCTCCAAGGTTCCTAGACCCAGGTCACGTGGATCTTCATATAAATCCTGGGCTATAATCCCCACTCTTAGTCATGTTTTTGGTTAAGGGAATTGGTGCAAGTTCAGAGTCTCCTAGACTATTGGTCTAAAGGGAACACCTTCCCAACTCGCAGAGATTTAAGATATGAATGAAGGAAAAGTGACTTGTAAGGTTACCAAAACGGTAGATATGCCAAGAGGCTTGCTCCAACTCTGGAACGATGATGTAAATTATGGTGGAAAGCACCTTCGAGTGATTAAACCGGGATGTATGGAAATTCAAGCAGAAATATAGGTTCTCAAGGGAACAAATGCATACTCATAACTTAATCATTTAATATAGAGAAAGAACCCTTTATAGACATGTAAATACTCACATGCATCCATTATTTACAATTCAAAGAATAAGGCAAGAAAACACTTATCAGAACCATAGAGTGTGATGCGTCTACTGAAAGGGGTGCTCGTTTCCACCCAACCATAGGCTCAGTCACTCCCAATGGATTTATCACTAGCCAACCTCGAGCTTAAGCCACGATGCTTTGAGATTCAATATCCTACTTCTAGCTCAACAAAAGTTAGGGATGAAGGTTACTCTCCTTCTCCCAATACATAAATAGATAGGGATGAAGGTTACTCTCCTTCTCCCAATACATAAATAGATAAGGATGAAGGTTACTCTCCTTCTCCTGGCTCAATATCTATTTTATGTGATCATAACTCATTGTTCCTCTTTCATTCCTTTCTCATACCCGAGAGTTTCCACTCTCGTCTCTACATTTTTTCCACAGGTCTTCCTCTTCCCACCACACTTTCTTCCTTGCCTTCCTCAACAATATTGTGTGTGGCTCAAATTCCCAGTCCGTGGTCAGGTCTGGAAGCCTTATGGATGGGCAGTATGCCCCATCCCCTCATTAACTCTTGAGGAGGTCTTCCCACCTACCATCCCGACTATAATTCATTCCTGGGTTAGAGGGTTGTTCTGATTTGAACAATTAATTCCAGCATGGTACTGGTTCGGTGGAGGTTAACGCAATCATTATGGGTCCCCTCCACCACTTTTTATAGAATTCATGGTTTTCACTTAGCACATTCCCTCTTTCAGTAGTCATGCAACACGTAACCATTTTCTATTCAAATAATAGAATTTTCATTCATCGACCTTTTGTACAAAGGTCCATCAAATCAAAAATTCACATTTTTAGGTTTTCCATAGTTCCTTGGTCAATAAAATTATATTTACAGATTGGGGGAAATAGGGTGTTACACGTTCCCAAGTGCTCATTTCAACTAGCAAACTCTGTGCTTGGTCTCTCCAAGGTATGCACAATAGGTTCAACACTAACTTCCATCATGAATGAAACCAATCAAGTTTTCTTCTACATCAAATTTGTGACAAGTTTTATGATGAAATCTGTAATGAGTTCTGTGATAAACCACCTATTCCAAGTTATTTGTTTCACCACCAACTATGCTCTTGGTCTACACAAGGTGTGAATCCAACTCAACCTTCACATCACATTATCAAATGAACTTCTACCATAAATCTGGTGCAAAATCTGTGATTAACGAGCTCATTACACCGAACCAGTCACCTAGTTTGTGAATGTTCCCATTGAATTGCCTTTGCAACGAACAAACTTCTCAAAATGTGCACCCCACCAAAATTGTTCTGACTACAAGAGTGATGAAGAGAATCAAACTACTCTAATACCATCTGTCATCGATATAGTGGTGAATATCTCCCCAACCCTTCTCTAAAATATGCAACGAATCTGCTCTGATACCATATGTCACATCCCCACAACATGTGTTACGATCATGCACCTCTTGATGGCATGTGACACCACAAAATTTCTCACTTGGATACTTGAAAACACCAATGATACTTCATCCATACTACTCCTCTTCACCTAGAGAATACTCATACTCCATTCTAGCCTACTGATGAGTCATACTCCTACTCTAGTGCAATTCTTGTATACTTAGACATTCATTAACTTCTTTAACACTTAGTCATATATAAGCATACACCCAAGAACATGAGAATCCAAGAGAAAAATGGAATAAATTGATCTAGGTGGATATCGATGGCCACCCACCTTTTCCAAATGGCTCAAAATAGTTTTCTGGCCGTTTTGGCAATTTACTATTTTTAGCAGGTTTTAACTTCTGGGGCCATTTTGAGGGTCCAAATGAAGATTTTTCGAGATAGAGGTTCTCAATGATATCCAAAGGCATGATTGAGCCCCCAAAATGAATATCCTCGACAATACCTTTCCAACGAGCTATCACACACCTAAAACGGAGATCGTATGCAAAAGTTACGACCTCGGGAAGTTGATGTACTCACTTACCCAAACGGGGCCCACATGACTTTTGGCGCTTCATATCCTAGGGTTAGGTTTTTGGATGTCTAGGACTTTTGGCATTCCCTTTTATTGTAAAAGGGCCTTCATAACCTCATTTTAATCATCTTCTTTCAAATGCGAGTAGCTGTCACATCTCTTCTCAGAGATAAGCTGCCACCATTCTAGCGAGTCTTTCACTCTGTATTTTTACAGTCTCTGTACATTTATCTGATTAATAGAAATTGTGTATTACTGTATATATATGTTTATGGTTGTATCTCTGATACATTTCTATTATATTATTGAATATCTACAATATCTCTGTGCATTTCTTTATTATATCTCCGCTCTCATTTCATGCCGAAAATAATCCGGATCAGTGGTATCAGAGCAGGCTGCTCTTGATCGTTTTTCAGTGCATGTCCCCGACGAGGTCCGAGTATAGAAAGTTGGGTCTCGAGCTTGTCTTTCTTGAGGACAATCGCTCTCGCACACCCAAGAAACCCTCAATGGCGAAAAAAAAGAAAAGCAATGGAGCAGACGATCCTATCAGTCTATTGCTTGAGAAGGCTCTCACGCGACAGAGGGACGAAATGATGGAGAATTTTTCCCACATCCTTCAACGCCTGTCGATAGCATCAGGTGCATATTCATCAAGCGACCACTTTTGAGGCACCTCGCCTTTCAAGGTACAGGTTAATTTTGATATTCCCGTATTTGAAGGTCAAATAGATGCAGATGCCCTAGATAAATGGTTAAATCTGCTAGAAGGTTATTTCTCT
>ML788330.1:0-10229 GCA_009831015.1 Picea engelmannii | reverse complement strand
CATTTTATTGTTGATAGCGGAAGCCAGAAGAACCTCATCTCAGCAGAGGTCGTCAAACAGTTGGGATTGTCGACAACACCACACCCGCAACCATACAACATTGGGTGGCTTCGCCAAGGATGAGATCTTCGTGTCAGCCAGCAATGTCGATTGTCATACGACATCCAACCCTTCAAGGATGAGGTATTATGTGGTGTTGCCCCACTGGATGTTTTTTATGTTCTCTTGGGCCAGCCATATATGTGGAAACGCCATGCTATCTATGAGTCTCGACCCTGTAGTGTCATTATTACTCTGGGGGGTCATATCTACATGATACTAGAGGTAGTTCCAACTACTGCCCCACCTAAACAGTGCCCAAGGTAGTATCTCATACTACAAAATTCATCTTCTCCACAATCTGTTCAAAGGGTGAACAGAAGGATATTGCAACCACCACAACTTCGACCAAAGCACCTTCTATCCAACAGAAGTAGGTCGACAAGGTTGCAACAAAGCACGAATATTCCTTTTGCACACAGTCATCTAAAATAGCCAGACTGGTTAAAAAGTTCCAAACCTTCCAGCCACAGGTTCGTGATAGATTTCCACAAACTAAGCAGCGTGACTTCTCCAGCAAGACAAGCAGCTCACCAAAATGCAGATTCAACAAATGCTTTTCCCTCTCCCCCGGGAACTCAACACAATGGAGACCATTGCTTCCTAAGGAGGGAGGATTGATCCAGGTGGATATCGGTTTCTTCCTATGGAGACCATTTCTTCCTATGGAGACCTTTTGCAAATGGCTCAAAACAGTTTTCTCGCCATTTTGGCAATTTACTATTTTTAGCAAGTTTTAACTTTTGGGGCCATTTTGAGGGTCCAAATGAAGGTTTTTCAAGATTGAGGTTCTCAATGATAGCCGAAGGCATGATTGAGCCCCCAAAATCAATCTCCTCAACAATACCTTTCCAATGAGCTATCACACGCCTAAAACGAAGATCGTATGCAAAAGTTACGACCCCGGGAAGTTGATGTACTCACTTACCCAAACGGGGCCCACATGACTTTTGGTGCTTCATCTCCTAGGGTTAGGTTTTTGGATGTCTAGGAATTTTGGCATTCCCATTTATTGTAAAATGGACTTTAGAGCCTCATTGTAATCATCTTCTTGCGAATGCGAGTAGCCGTCACATCTCTTCTCAGAGATAAGTTGTCACCATTCTAGCGAGTCTTTCACTCTGTATTTTTACAGTCTCTGTACATTTATCTGATTAATAGAAATCGTGTATTACTGTATATCTATGTTTATGGTTGTATCTCTGATACATTTCTGTTATATTATTGAATATCTGCAATATCTCTGTGCATTTCTTTATTATATCTCCCCTCTCATTTTGTGTCAAAAATAATCCGGATCATAAATGAAACAAACAAGAGAAACATACATATAGTGCAAGTGGCACAAACCATGCCTAATACTTGGCTAGGTCTATGTTATTGCATAACAATTATGACATGAGCACTACTGACTCAGTTTACAACTTCAACAGAGTCAAACGAATTTCCTCAACTCATCAAGACACTCATGAACATATCCATCACCACGAGACTCTTTGTCACAACTATCTTCGCAAACACCTGTGGTGGACCTCAGACTTTCCCTCACATGTAGACTTGTTGTCTCTTCATTTCCACAGACTTCACAAATTTCAATTTTTCCTCACACATGGCCCCAACAAACTAGCATTTCCAAAATTTGCCAAAATCTGCCTAAGAGAAATTTTCCTAGCTCTGTCCATCAAACCCTACTCCTTAAGGCATCATATGTCCTCCCAGAGTGGAGTGACTTGGCTCCTTAAGGGAGCTCCTCATCTTCATCTACCTTAGAATTGTAGAGCTGTCCTTCTCTCTATTATTTTCCAGACTTTCCTTCCTTGGTTGTGTGCCCTTGTTCTCTTATAGGCTCTCCAAAGGTCACCATTATGAATCATCGCATCTTTTGGGGGTGTTGCAACCCTTTGCAAACTCATGTCCAGACAAATCGATGTGCCCCTTAATGGACCTGGTTTCCTAAACAAAACCATGTACTCGTCAATTTTTGTTCCCCTTGGGACCGATTCACCCATCCTTGGTGTGCCCCTCATTCCGGTGCACCCCATCCGTCGAAATGACTCATCCTCTAGGGTATGCATGCCCCTTAGGTGAGTCTATCTGACTCTCCTAATTGAACCCACATGCCTTAACCAATTTTCCTTCATTTATGGAGTGCCCAAGTCTTTCCCTGAACTCTTCGTCAAACCATTCTTCTTTTAACCTTAATTTCATGTCAAGTGCACATGAATCTGACTCATTAAATCTACCTATACATACCTATCTTTTATTGTAATGTGACAATAACATTGTTATAATAAAAAAAACTAATAAGTACTAAATACAAAAAATAAAGTTATTGATGATTCTTAAATTTTCCATGACACGTGTTAGATAGGGAAAAGTATTTGGTACATGTTGTGGGTTTTATGTTCCATTGCAAAGTGTATCCCATACAACACTATGCAAATATGTCAAAATTTTAGTGAATCTGCTAAATGGATCCACATGCTTAGGCACCGCTTTACCCGGTGTGTATCTTCTTCTACTAGACTTATTTAAATTTCTAGTGGATGCGATGACTATGGTTGGAGTTTGCAAAAGAATACGGTGTGGAAGAAGACAAGATGAATTTTTTTTCTTCCATGACCGAAAAGAATACATCAAACCGAGGTGTTTTTATCAACCAAAAATTCATAGTATTAAATAGATTGAGGACTTTGGATTTGGGCCAATACAAAAGCACCACAAATGTTTTCCATGTGACTTTCATGGATTAAATATCTCCCATGAAAAAGGTACTACCTAACTGAACAGTCTCTTAGTTTTCTTTTTTCGTTGTCTGCAATTGACAATGTTCATCATCGAACTGGACATGGGAGTGCATTGCAATATTTTGTTGCAATGTTTCTACATATAAATGACTAGTTTTTGAGATCCTTTCATTATAATTATTATCTTGAAAGAAATGGAACATGAGATGAGGTAATTATAAAGTTACAGGGATTCGAGGAGAATGATTGCTCACGTTGGAGTATGTCTTTAAGTTATTGGGGAACTGTTGATAGGATTTTTCTCATGGTAATTCTCCTAAGGTCCTATCTATCTTAAGATCTAGACACCCATGGTGGTTTATCTTCCTTGATAGTGATAGAAGTGTGTAGTAGGTTGCTCACCCTCCAAATCAACAACCACAAGGTTGTTAGAACCAACAAAAAAAACCACTAGTATTGAAGTCATGATCCCACCCATGTTGGTCGATTGTCGTTTATGGAGGTTACGGGTTGGTTTAGGAAAGGAGACCGGGTGTGGATGCCAGGGTTTGGATCGAGATTCAAATGCAACAACAAAGTGTGGAAGGTGTTAAGAGATGTGGATGATTGTGGGAAAAACGAATTTGAACCCTTCTCGACATTATGGGAAAATTTCGCAATTGAGATGCATTTTCGACAACCTTCCCCTAACAAATTGGGGTTTGTCACTTTTGCCAATAGGGGAACTGGAAAATTGACTTAATTTCAATGACCCACAAACCTATGAAAATAAAGGAAAGTGATAATAGGAAGTGCTATGTAGCATGGAGGCTGCTTTCTATCAATATAATGGTGTGTGTGAGAAATGATGAAAAAACCACAAGGTTACTCAAGGCTTGGGGGAGGGGAGAACTATAAAGTCATGAAATCCACATTAATTGTGTTGAACATGAGAATAGTCGAATCATAGTTCGTTAATTTCATTCAAAATGATAACAACCGAGGAATCATAGTTGCTTCCAGAGGTAATGATAAGGAGGTAGCTTATCATTCATAGTGCCATAAATATTTAATGTAGGCTTGTAACAAAAATGGAGGCTTGTAATAGAAATTGAAAGAAATTCATTCTTGGAATGAAAAAAAACAAAGATAACTTAGGTCTAGGAAGTACCTCACAACATGTAAGCATCTACTCTTTGTTATAGGTACGGAAAAGCAAGTTGAATCTACTCTTTGTTACATGTATGCAAAAGCTAGTACGATCCAGTTGTTGAGGTATCTTCTTCCACCTGCAAAGGCCATGAAGAATCCAATGCAACAATAGCCATGAAGACTACAATGCATGGTGCAAAGATCATTATAGAAACCAAGCCTATATAACCAAGCTAAGTGAGTTTATTCATATTGTACTTTTGTATTAGCAGAAGAATTTATAGGATGAAGAGTAATATATTTAGGAGGGTGTTGAGGGGAAAGAAAAATTAATAGTGAGGAGGTGGCAAGTTTGTGAGACGACAAGCAAAACAAATGATCGATTGGAGTGAGTTAATCCTTGACTATAGCAATGTCGTCAGACTACAACTAGGATGAAGAGTAATATATTTAGGAGGGTGTTGAGGGGAAAGAAAAAATAATAGCAGTGGTAAGGTGGCCAATTAGTGAGGAGGTGATGAGGTGTCGAGACGACAAGCAAAGAAAAGAATCAATTGAAGTGAGTTGAGCCTTGACTGTATGACAATGTCATCAGACTGCAACCTCGACTACACCATTAACACTATTTTTTTTACCAAAGACATAATTTTTTCTTTTGTATAAATGAAATAGATTTTGAAATTCTGACAAATATATGAAAATAATAGTTCACCATCGAGGTTATTTAGTCCCATCACTTTCATATAAACCAATAAGAAAATCACAATTAAAATTTATAAAATAATTTTTTTAATTTTAAAAAATGATAATTAACACCTTTAAAAAATTAAAATTTATAAAATAAGTTTTTTAATTTAAAAAAATGATAATTAACACCTTTAAAAAAAAACTTTGGTTATGGTGGGTGACGTAATAGACAGTGAAAAGTAAGAAAATCATAATTAAAAATGGTAAAAGAACTTTTTTTCATGAACAACTTTTTATAAAAAGTTTGGTTGTGGTGGGTGAACTAATAGATAATGAAAAGTAAGAAAATCATAATTAAATATGGAGAAATTATAAAAGAAGTTTTTTTAATTTAAAAAAATGATAATGAACAACTTTTTTAAAAAACTTTCGTTATGGTGGGTGAACTAATAAATAGTCAAAAGACTTTGATCGCTACCGAGAAACTATAGTCCCTGGTGGTGATGGGAAAGGGTGTTAATAAAAGTCACGAAAATCCATCAATGCACGTAAGTGACAACTTTGAAAATTAAGTTATTTGTAATGTAGTTCTTACATTTTATTTACTCCCTTATCACCACAAAGTATAAATCCAAATTATTAGAAAATTCGATAATCTACCATTTATTTAGTTACTAAAAGCCAAGGGTTGTGATAACCACTCAAACATGTGAGAGACTTTAAATTCTTATAATAAATTCTCAATAAACTCTCACTATAAGGAAGGTAGAGTGAGTTTGAAATCGTTTCTATAAGGAAGGTAGAGTGAGGTTGAAATCGTTTCTAAATGGTTATGAGATGTTTCACTCTTTTTCCTAAAGATCTTTAAATTGTGGAAGGTAGAGTAAGGTTGACATCTTTGTTAAATGGTTATGACATGTTTCATTCTTTTTCCTAAAGATCTTTAAATTAAAGTGTTATGAGATATTTAATTTTTTGCACTCATTGTTAGAAATTGCAAATCTTTTCAACTAAGAAATTATTATGGATTCTCCAAATTGTAAGTTTCTTTCATTTTAAAGTTGTAGAGTTATAAGCCGTTCTAAGTTAAGAGAATACCTTATTCAAATAGATTTGAGATCTTTTTAATTGATGAAAAGAAAAAAGATAAACTACTTGATGACTAGTCTCTACTTATCATAAAAGACATAATGGACATTATGAGAGAAGAAATCACCCCGATTACTATAATTGTGTTTTTTGATAATAACTCTTTAATGAGTGATTTAAGAATTGATTGTATGTACTATTGAAAATATTCATGAAGTCATAAAAGGATTTGACTTTAGAAAATACAATACTAAGTTTGATATTCTTAAGATAGAAATAATAACTTATAATCCAACAATATCGTGTTGAAGAACTCAATTTATAATGGTAGTCATCACATGGATTTAGATAGTATGATAGAAGTTCTTCCACTTAAACTTTGACACAACATAAGTAGGTTTATGTTGGGTCTATGTTAGGAGAACTTGAACTCATTGTTGGCATATGAGAATTTTCTCAACCCATTTTTAAATCCTTGTTTATGATCATACTTGCATCATGACAAATAGTTAAAGCATAGAAAGTTCTCATGAATAGAAAAAAACAACAACTTATTTTGTGACATTTTAATGCCTTAAAGATTTATCTACATTAAGTCACATGTACAAGTCAAGAGTTCTTTAAGTCACTTTTTTATTACATAAATAGATTTACCACTCTCAAAAACTTCCAAAATACTCGAAATATGTAATCTCAACTAGTAAAATTTGCAATTTCATCTATCATTTTGAATTTCTAATCAAATTTTATACAAAAATTATTAAAAAAAATGAATTAAAAAAAATATAAAATATAAAACGTTTAGAAAACGTGACTTAGCCCAAAGTGCAAGAAACAATGAAATACACGTCTTGACATTGCTTTCATGTCAGAAAAGATACCTTATCGGCTAATGTATGCGGTATGAACTCATAAAACTATAGACATTACAAAGTAAATACATTACATTTATTGATTATAAATGTGTTATGTAAAGTTTTGTAGAACTTTTATATGTAATGTGTTATGTAATGTTCATTCCTATCCCAGTTAACTGCATGTTCAGTGGAATGATGGTCAGGAGGGTCCAAGATTTTATTTAATCTAACAATCATGCTCTGTTTTATATTTCTGACACTTTTTTGATAATCATGCTCTGTTTTATATTTCTGACACTTTTTTGATTAGTCATTATGATGGATAGTGGTATCTTATGTATTTTGATTCGAATGGTAGTTTGGACTTTTGGTGGAGAAAGCTTAAGGTTTGGCCTTCGAATGCTATTGATATTTTCCGACTTTGTAAACTGATTATATATCTTAATATAATGTACAATTTTCTTGTGAAAAAAACTATCTATTCTATAATATCAAAAATGAAATATTGTATATTGACACAGACAAACTTAATTTAAAGATTAAATAAGTCTATTCATGAGATGTTTTTTAAATATATATAAAACTAACTTTAAAAATTGGTATAAAATTTTCTATACAAAATTTTAACTTAAACATGTAATATTTTACAATAACACAAACTTAATTAATAAATATATTGGGTGAAAAAATATTAAACTCAACGATTGAGATATATTTAACTATGTGTAAACTTTCTCTACTATAGTCCTCTTCCCTTTATGGAGGGAAGAACTAGAAGCTTTAACCAAATCCACTTTCTAAAATGAAATGTGGAAAATGTGTGATGATAAAGGTTTTTCAGATTAGATTGATATGAGTACAATATTTAAACGAAATTAACGGCATCCAACAGATTTTAAAATATCGGTTATATTACAGATTTTAATATTACATAATTATGAAGAAAATATCTGTTTACCACTATGACTTAAACATGTGGCCACCACTATCATGCAACTGATATTATTATTATTGATTGTATTGTTGGGTTATTCGGTATAGAAAAAAATCATTATGTAAATGTTAATTTTTTAAATTTTTTCATGGAATCATTTGAAACATATTAAACATATAAAGGTGAAATTATTATTTTTTATTATTTAAATTGTATTTTTAAATATATAAATAGATTCAGATTATATTAGAAAAATTTCAACTTTCAATATTAACCATTAAAGTATCTAACTAGTGACCTCTAATGCCAATGTTTGATTATGGCTTTGATACTAGAAATAGGAAATTTTCAACCAAACCTTTGGCTTTTTACAAGTTTTCAAGAAGGAAATTTGTATCAATCTAAACTCAGAAAAAATGGAAATAATTAAGATATTTTTGCAACATACTATGGGATTAAAATTGACAGAGATCCAATCTTAAATCTTTTTTTTTTTTTAACCATGGGAACAACCTCCCAAGAGTATATCCAACAGCCCGCAAGCCAGATATACCAATAACCTATGACTCAGCAGGGGCCATCTTAAATCTTTATATCAATGATGTAGAGACTGGTAAGTACATATATATTTTATCATCAATGACTTTTCATGTTTTGTATTTGATCATCGATGACTTTTCATGTTTTGTAGAGGAGAAACTCTTTGCCGTGTAGGGTATGGTGACTTGGCAATTCATTGAATATCAACGCCTTTCTCCAGATCTACTGGTAGTTTGCTTCCTTTCCTTCAACACTATACCCATTTGCTTGGTTGACTTGGTCGCTACTTGCACTCGAGTCTCTTTGTTTAAGAACTAGGCATTCAAATTTCTTTTTGTGTTTAGAATTTGCTTTGACAAAGATTTTCTCCAACTTTAATGTGAAGCTACTCTCATATTCCTTTTCTAGGTCACACTGTAAAAGGAAATTGCAAAACTTATATGTAGATCCAAAAGTGTTCTATATATTCTGGCCAAGTTATTTATGGGACCAAATTTTTTTGAAATCAATATAAAATATGTCTTCACTCATGGTCAAAGTTACTATCAACTCATGGTTAAAGTTACTATCAGTTGTATAAGTTACTGATAGTTGATTATTTGTGGTGTACTTAACCCAAAATTTTAGATCAATCGCAAGAAATGTAGTGCAAAACCCAAGAACATAAGAGAAAATAGAGATATGAATAGAGAGCTATGTTCACTTGCCTCTTCAAGGGGGCAACCTCCAAGAGAAATGTTCTAGATACAATTCTTGACAAAAAAAAATCTACTCAATATATAGCTATCCATAGAGAATCTTAGCTACTTATGGGCCCCTTATAATGAGGGTCGACCAAATAATTTGGGTCTTGTTATAAAAAATGACCATTTATTATAATGAATGACTATTAACTAACTATTTAAGAGCCTTATTCAAGGAAGGTTGAGTCATACATTAATAAAGTATATAAGTAAAGGGGTTAGGGTAGGACCCTAACATGCCCTCTCCCTTCGAAAGTAGAATTATCCTCAAGGTTGAAGGAGAGGAAATTATTGTAGAATCGCTACCAGTTCCCATGTGGCATCTTCTGGTTGCATATGTTTCCACTTGATCAATACTTCCTTGATCGTAAACTGGTGCAACTAGCTCTCTCTAGTATCCAATATTAATTTTGGTTGGAGCTAAATGAAACCTTCTTCATCAAGTTCGGGTAGGTTGGTATGCACTTTACAATTTGATCCCACAACTTTCTTCAAACATTACACATGAAAGAGTGGATGAATCCTGGAGTGGGTAGGGAGAGCCAACTTGTAGGCAACTTGACCAATGCATTGTATAATCTGATAGGGACCATAGAACTTCATAGATAGCTTCTAGGGAACGATATATTTGAGTGATATCTATTTATAAATTTGCAGGCAAAGAAACGCTTGATCCCCTTTGTTAAAATAATGTTTAGATCTACGTTGATCAACTTGTTGTTTTATTCGATTTTGCACCATGAACAAGTTTTCCTTGAGGATACAGATAATGGATTCTTTGGAGTGAAGCATTTTATCTACTACATGAAATTTTGAGGTGCTTGCTACATACGATTCCACTAATAGGGGGTTTTGGCCATAAATAGCTTCATATGGTGTCATTTTGGTAGCACCGTGATAAGTGGTGTTGTACCACCATTTAGCAAGGGGAAGGAATTGTACACATTGGTGCGGATTTCCGGAATCAAAATATCTCGAAAAGGTTTCTATAAACCTGTTGACCACTTCTATTTGACCATCAGTTTGAGGATGATATGGGTAAGTGCAAGCTAATGATGGTCTCTCACGATGCATTAGTGGCAATGCAAACCTAAAAAAACAACAATATGTTAACTTGAAGGGATTATTCAAGGTACTTTTACAATGAATTTGAATATGGTGTAAGAATATGAAACATAGGAAATTGAATTAGCTTTCTGAATATACAACTTTTATTTATAGAAATTGTGAATAACTATGTCAAATTTTATTTTTTCTAACAGTGGCATCTTATTTTTCCAACAAAATATAAGGTATATGTTTTTGTTCGTGCAGGTGTTGAGTACCTTAACGATGGAATTTCATTCCAAAAACTTGTATACTTGTAGAGAACCTGCTTTTCTTGTACCTTGTATTTTTTGGA
>ML788329.1:273215-284864 GCA_009831015.1 Picea engelmannii | reverse complement strand
TCAGGAGGACCAAGATGATAGAGTTTGAAATATACTATGGACATACAGGACAACCACAAATAAACTCCATAGATACACACCATTCCAATTAGTTTATGGGAGCGAGGTAGTGGTGCCTGTAGAGTTCATCACTCCAAGACTGTATATTGTACAAGTCACACATATGACATAAGAGGAATCAGTGGCGCAGAGACTTACAGAGCTACAAGAACTTGAGGAAACCATATTTCTAGTGGACATCCATCAGTCGATTGAAAAGGAAAGACACAAATCTTGGCATGACTGACACATTAAGACCAAGGTATTCACACAAGGGGACAAGGTGTTACTCTATGATAGCTGATACCAGAAGCATCCTGACAAGTTGTGTATGCACTGGTTGGGACCCTTCATAGTTGTGGATATCTGACCCTCAGGAGCAGTCAAACTCGTGCAACTGGATGGTGTGTTATGAACAGAATGGGTGAATGGCACTCACCTGAAGCCCTACCTATCTCAAAACTGAGAGATAAGGATAGTCTCTCCAATCAAATGGAAAGGTCTCAAATCAGCCACATCCCTATTCCACTCAAATAAGTAAATACCAAGATTGCCCAATAGGATTTACCTTGATTAAACCATCTCATCGTAAAATTCACACCTGGTTGCGTCCATACGGTCATGATGAGTAGGAGTTACTGCTAAAACTTACCCGTTAAGCCAAGTATAAGGCTCTAATAACTTAGTCAAAAATGTATTGTTTCTAAAAGGAGCATAACCATTTCCAAACTCAGCAGTACGAACCAGTTAGTATCATCATAAAAGCTGCAGATGTAAACCTAGTTCATACCTTCCACAGAAGTGTGAATGCCGAGAGCCACAGCAAGCTGAAGCACCATGTCTAAAGAAGAAGTACCAGATGAGCCCTGCGACCCCAAGGTGGAGATCATGGGATACCTCAAAGGAAAGGTAGAGAACGTTAAGCTTCTCAACCTCGACCTCACAGATTCAACTTTGTTCCCACAGATGCACACAGATGTCTTTTTGGAGATAGCTCTAATCAAAGGAATGCAATTTGTACCGAAAGAATATTTCATCAACTTATTTAACTCGACCATCATGAACCTAAGAGACTTACCAGTCTTTGGTACCACAGGCGATATTGTGCACTGCATGAAATTCTGGATAAGCAGGGTGCATGACATAGTTCTATGGTTGGATAAGCAGTATACAATCCATGTTGAAGATATCCAATAGCTTACTAGACTATCCTCCCAAGGAGAGGATGTGTCAAAGGGATTCCAGGGTCCCAATAAGCATGGGAAAAAGAAAGGTGAGCTTAGCCTATACAAGATATTCAATACAAAGAGAGGTGGACACACAATAATAATTGAACCAATAATGCCTGAGACAGTCTGGACTGGCTGCTACATCACAACCAACAAGGTTATGAGGTCGTACTATAATGGAGAATGCACTCTAGATGTGTTATTAGTCGCCAAATTTTGTTCAAATGGAGCAATATTCAATTGGTGTAGTTACATGTTGGAGGAACTACTAGTAGGTTGTGAGGAAGCTCAGGAGAAGGGAGGAACCTTCACCTATGGATAACTACTTGTGGCATTAGCAATGCTCAAATGGAATCCACATATGGGTAGACAACTGGAAATACCAGATAAGAGGCGCATATCGAAGTTGTTCGAGCCATGGCAGTCCAGACCAGACTCAGAGAATACAACACTAAAAAACACAACATTTTCCAAGTGGTATAATGGTATGATAGACGCAAAGCAGAGGCTGCACATTCCACAAGAGCTCCTCAACTGTAACATGAGGAATATCTCCTTCAACATGAATCGACACAAAACATTTGTCTGGTCGAGACCTGTTAGCAGGGAAAATTTCCACACAATAATGTTACCATTCTATTTGGATGAGGAAGCCTTCGATAAGGAAGTCATGTCATGGCCAAGAGTCAAATGCGGTCAGTGTAAAGTAGGGATGCATTACATTTTTCCTGTAGAGATGCTAAAGAAAAAAGACAAGGAAGTAGGAGAAGGACTGAGCTCAAGCCCTAAGCAGAAGAAGCTAGACGCTCTCGTACAAATAGATTCTGATGAGGATGAAGAGATACAACAGTTGGAGCAAAGGAAAATATCGGCCTGATGTCAGTTGCCAGACGATGTCGTGCTGTCAGGTGCAGAGGTTAACCCAATCTTGGGTGTTATTCTTGGTACCGAACCATTGGTAAAGAGGCCCAGAACTAGGGTCTCGTCGAACAAACCCCTAAACCCATAAACCCTTGCATTTGTTGCTCCCCACACCCACGTTGTGGCCAAAGCCATCCCTATAATCAATATTCAAGATGAACCAAAGCCTGAAAAAAAAATTTCCACATTATTCATTGAGCACCCCCCACCACTCCAATTACCAAACCTCATCACTTCCAGTCCACATCATACCACAACCTCAGAGCTGATGCAGCTTGATCACCCAGAGATAGTGGAGTGACAACTCCCACAAATAACCAAAGAATCACCCAAGCAAAGATCAGAAGTTCTTGTTTCCAACACCAAACCCTTAGAGCTAAGCATGGTGCTGGATGATCTAAACCCAGAAAACGAGAAATCATAGCCTGAGTATTCAGCACAAGAAGAAGATGCCTGAAGTAGAGAAGAGATGGAACCCAACTGCAACCAGCAAATCACCTCACTAGCCAAGGGTTAAGGTACCAAGAAATCACGAAGCATGAAGCAGAAGCACCAAAAGAGCTAGAGATACCAGATGCGCACAATGAACCAGAATCAACAACTGAGTAGGATACGATAGCCATGCAAGAACAAATAGAGTAGGTTCTCCAGAAAACTTAGCAATGTGAAGAATTGATGCAACTCTGCATAGCCAGAACATAGGTTCTGACTATTTTTCTCATGGAGCTAAGGTTGAGGATCGCACCAGTGCCACCAACGGAGGAAGAGGTAGAAACCCACTCGGACCATTCAATGGCCAACAAACTTCCACTACATATGCAAACATCCACCGACGTGGCTCCTTCATCCGCCGACCTGGTACAATGGCTAGCACCACAATTATTTGGACTAATCATGGCATCAATGGAACAGTTAAAGAAAAGGCTCCAGGAGGCCAAGAGATCCATCGAGATTGCAAGGAAGGAACATTTTGTTGCACAAACATGTAGAATATAGGAAGCACATGAAAAACTCCAAGTCCAGTGTAAACTGGAAAAAGTGGAGGAAAAACTTGTTGAAGCCTGGCCAGAGATTTAGAAAGTTGTGTTCGGCTTTCCCGAAGCCAACGTTGTAGGTGAGCTAGAGAAACAGATCGAGTTGTTACAATAAGCATGGAAATAACTCGATACTCGCACTGAGTAGCTTCAAGTGGAGCTACAATAGGTTGAACAAGAATTAGAACAACAACCTTAGCAACTACAGGAACAAATGCAGAAGATCATATTGCAGGGCAAGAATGCTTGAGCAACATTGCACAAGCACACAATGGATTGCACCAAAATCTTTAGGGAAGTTAGTGACTGGATGGACATCATTGCTCAATGGAATCGGGTCTTGGAAGATTTTCACACAAAGATCCAAGTGTTGAATGAAGAAGTTGCGGCAATAATGGATCCCATGGAGCAACAATAGAAGTTCGACCAAATTCATGAGGCCAACAATGAACTGAATACACTTTATGAGGAACAATCTGTAGCCAAGAAAGAGTTGCGTGACTTTCGACCTATATTTCAAACCGCCTACATGCACATGCATCAAGTCGATGCAACAACATATTTTGAGTGGAACTTATTGGTTGTGGCCAAGACTAAGGAATACAACAAAGAGACGGCCCAACAGTTTTTTGCAGAAGCCTCACTCCTCGCCCAAAAATGGAAGTACAAAGATGAAAGATTTCAAGGGGTAAAGCACAGAGCACTAGAGTTGGTACCAGAATTGGTCCCTTCATTTGAGAAGGTAAAGGAATAAAAAGCACAAACAAGAGATCCCAAAGAAGAAAAAAAGACAGACAAGGAAAAGCAACAGATGCTCCTGGAGGATGTTAAAGAACCAAGTGCTTGACTCGAGGACGAGTCAAGTATTATGGTCGGAGCCTATTAGATCCTTCATTTTTGGGAAGGAATTGTGAAAGTTTTTACTAAGCATGAGATGCACAAACTCCATCAAAGGCCAGGAGAAAGAGCAACATAAAGAAGTTGCAAAAGTCAACGCAATGCCAACGAAGAAAAAATGGTTCCAACAGAACAAGAAATCATGCAAGACAAGAAGGAAGACACAACCCAGCTATATATAGGACTAAACATAATTAAAAAAAGGTTCATTAATTCGTTTGTTTGTTCATTTATTCATTCATTCATTCATTCATTAGTTCGAGGGATCGTTGGTTGGTTGGGTGGAATCGAGTCCAGTCGGTCAGAGTTGCCAAGTTTCGGGTTTTAGTTGTTGAGAATTGTTGTAAGTCGAAAGGATACAAGTCTAGATCTGTAATGAATTAGAGCTATCATTTGGAGAATTAAAGCTCTGTGACAGGAGTCTAGAGTTGAGAGTCTGTAATGTGCCCTACTGTGTAACTTTAAGTCTGTGATCTGAGAAAGATCCTAAAGATAATATGAAGGACCAGATTTACAAATATGTTGTGTCTTTGTATGTTTACTTATGCATTACAACGTTTCCTTATGTCTTATGAGTTCTATTTGATGGTTCTACATTTGAATGCTTGTGCACAATGTACGTAGGCTCGATTCTTGTATTCATATGTTCCATATCTACTCATGTCTCTCACACAAGAACATGAATGAGTTATGAAGGCTATATGAATCCTCTTTAATCTTTTCCCTACCCTTCCCTATTGATCTCTCTCAGTAGCGCTTCAGGTGAGACTTTTTATCTTTGGAGGAGATGAAAATGCCAGCGCTCTAGACTACACGACACCTTTTGTTGGTAACCTGAGAAGGACCCTGTTCTGATTAAACTCGTGCCAACACACTTATCATATGGAAATAGATCAGATCTCACATTCATTCTCATTACTAAGCACTAAGCTATCATATAAGATTCATCTAAACATACATGATTTCACTAAGCATACATCACATCAATAACATAATAACTATAATGAACAAAGAAACCATAACACAGGATATACGTGGTTCACCACCAATATGGGGCTACATCCATTGACTCTTCTTCCCTTTATTATCTTCTATCAATCTTATTACATGCACAAAGCCTCAGACCCACTCTACATACAACAGGAGATCTACACGCACCTCGCCAGATCATCCTTCCCCAAGCTAGGTTACGGCACAAAGCCCTCTTACAATCTACACAAAGCCTTCTAACAGTCACTTGCACATAGCTCTATAAGTGTTCGACATAAAATTCACAAAGCATTCACAACTATTCACACTTAGCTCACCAGCTATCTAGGTCTCTTTCTTACATCTCCTAGCTACTTATTTATACATTACAAAAAGGGCCTAAACATGGGTAAACCCATGGTCTGACATCCCCATAGCCATTACATAAACCCTAATCCCAAAACTGACTTAAAAAGGGGCCAAGATCCCATGAGATCCCATGATATCTACTTTGACTTACACTCTGCCTTTGACCAGCATGTCGAAGTCCCAAAAGAGGTCAAACATAAACAAGGTTCTCCAAAACTTGGTCAAGGGCCAACAAGCCCCCAACACTCTGGGTGACTTTGCCTCAAATGCCTCGATCTTGGATCGACCTGCTTCGACCTACTGCTTAGCCAGATCCTCATGCCTAGAGAACTCTTGAATAACTGCCTCTTTCACAGGTCCTTCCAAGCGTTGTTCGACTATGGTGACTAGTTGTTCTAGTTCTTCTCCTCATCCCTCAAATCTCCCCCAAAAGTAGGCAAGCTGGATCCTGGATTGGCTGGAGCTTCTGAGTCACTTCCATGACTTTGCTCTGTATGGCATGGACATGTTGTTGAGCCATGCATTGTTCTTGGGACCTTTTCATCTTATCAACTACTGACATGAGTTTCAATTGTGCTTGTACTGTTGTTGCTTGCTGCTTTGCCTCCTGGAGCTATGAATCTAGTGTCTTTAGTTCAGGGTCCTCTGTAAGTCTCTCATAAGTCTGTGCACTTCGAATGCTAAGTTGTTTACATTCTAAGGATAATTCTTTGATTATCTCAACTGCACTCTAGGAATTTGCTTCTCTCTGGTCTCGCATGTCCTAAGGAGTGCTTGGCACTATTTGTAGCTCTATATCTTTTATTCTCTGTTGAAGTTGTTGGATGGCTTCAATAAGATTCACCACTTGATTCTCCACTGGGTATTCCTCCATTTTCTCTAATCCCATCACAGAGAAAAGTGCTCTATTGATTTCTTCTTTAACTCCGACCTGCTCCACGAGAAATTGTTCTTTCTTCTACTGCATTTGCACTCTATCCTCTGCGAACTTCGCTTGGAGGTCGTTCTTTTCCTGCTGTGCAACCCGATGTTGCTCTATGAATTCCTCTTGTAATTGCTTCAGGGCCTCTGTGGCCTATTCTTTTTCTTCTTGGACATGACGAAGGAAAGCTTCGATCACATCTACTATTCTGTGGAGTTAGGCAGGCTCATCTCCCAACGTTGTTTCTTCTGAGGGTGAGGGCGCAGTAGATATTGCGCAGCTAGAGTGAATGGCTTGGTGTACCCCTCTAAGATTTGTTTCAATGCGCTCATACATGGATTCTTGTTTTTCTTCATTGCACTATAAAATATCTTCTGATGTATCTGATACGGAGACGATGATGAGGCTGATGTCATCCACCATGAGCATAGTCTGCAGCTTGGGCTTACTATATTTTGAATTCTTCCACGATGTAGGTTTCATTGGGGAAACCTTTCTTTTCTTGGAGGTCTTAGTTTCGTCAATAGGGTCCCTAGGCAGTGTTACTTCACCTTGCTTCTACTTGTTTTCTTCCCCTTATTTATCTTCTTTGTCCACTTCGTCATCTCCTCCTCTGATAGGGGAATCTGATGAAGTCTCTTCTGATGTGTTATTTATTTTCTTTACATCTTCCTTCTTTTTCTTCCTTCTACTTCTAGGTGCATAATACTCTTCACAAGTGACCACAAGACTTCCAATGAGGTCGGGGTTAGACAGTTCTTCCTGGTCGACTGGTATAAGGAAATCTACAGGCTATTTCTTAGTGATTTCTTCCAGGTCCTCCTCTATGATCCTGTAGTAGGATTGAAGCTCTTCTTTATGTCTGTCTCCATGCGTAGTGAAATAAATAAAATACCTATCTGCACGAAACTTAATAATTGGCCTGAATTTGTCCTGGGTGTTCGACGTCATACAAGGGAAAGATTCAATAGCCCTCTTCAAATATAGGTAATAGGTGTGGAACACCACATTTGACTGCCATTGTTTCCCCATGTTGCTTGAATACTAGAGCGTGGTGAAATTCACAGCTAAGGGTTCTGATGGCTCAATTTTCCAGAAGGTCACTCCTTCTGGCATTTCCCAAGCAATGAAGGTGATTAGGATCAACATCCAACTGAAGTGAAACTGAGAGCCCCAATCCTAAGATTCATGATAGTCCTTCTCTAACTAGTTGATGAGTTATCTCACCCAGTTCATTTGTATCCCTTCCACATAGTTTCCTGTGAGGTAAACGCTGAACCCCGTGACCTGCGTGATTTTGTTCTTTCTTACTAGCTTACCAGTGATCAACTGGCAGGTTAGGTGCATTGATCCATTCTAGATGGAGGCTACCTTATAGCCTCGCTTCCCCTTCTCCACATTTGCAAAGGTATCTTTGATTTTCTACAATAGTGTGCGATATGGGATGCAACCCCCCTCCCCTCCGTGGTTCTACAACCTCCCAGTCTCTGGATCATCTCTAACTAGAGCCGAAATGGCTCTTCATGCTCCTGCTAGAACCCTTTGAACAAATCCACAGGTCCCTTTTTATTCCTTTCACGTAGGTCCTATGAAACCCTCACCTTCTTTCTATGTGTTCCATCGCTCTTCAATTCGGGGGCGCTAGCCCTTTTCTAACTAGCCCCTTCCTCCACGCAGCCATGGGATGTGACCACACGCCTACGCAAAAGGCGTGTCACGATTTCATGTGTTGGGAATTCACGCCATCCGACTCTCCTTCCTTTGAATTCTCGAGTCCTAAAATGCCGACAAGGGCTTAACTGTCCCTAGCTCCTCCCTTAGCCTCCATCCATTTGACCACACACCATGACCTGTGGCCAACTCTTTTGAGCGCGTCAGGATTTTGTGTATTGGTGGTTTTCAATGCAATGCACCTCTACACCCAACTCCTAAAATGTCGATGCTGCAGAATGGATGGCTCAGATCCTTCCTAAATCAATGGTCATGATCAGGTCGATATTTTGTGACTTGCAACCTCCAAATCACAACTTCTTCACACCCCCAACTGTCGAAATGCCAAAATTTCAGAGCCTCCCAAATCAATGACTCCTTCTCCCCCTGATCTTATGTATCACATCACGTTGCGATTTTGTGACTCATGAGTTCTTATAACTCTGCCTGTTGACTTCCTTCAGTAGCGAGTCAGTGAAATGTTGCCTTCTCACCACACGTCCCTTCTAATGAATGGTTCTAATGATTTCATGAGTTCATTTTTTGCGAGTTCTCACAATTATCCCCTTTGACTACCCCTGTCCGCGATTCAGTGAAATTTTGATCGCTTACCACATGTCCTCCTGAGGATGGATAGTTATAATCATTTCGATACTTCTCTCGTGCACCTTCCCTCGAATCCAATGGATGTTGGTCCATGCACTCAGATCCAATGGTCCAAATAGGATCTCCTCCTATGCATGTTTTCCCCTATTTGGAATCTAATCGGATGATCCAGATCCTCCCACGATCTATGGTTGTGATCGAATCACGATTTTCCATGTCATGACATTGGAACCTAAGAACTCATGTCCTCCCAACTCCTGATATCTGATCCCACGAAATGAACCAATGGTTCAGACCTCTCCTGGATCGACTGGTCCTATTCCTCCTAAGATTTGAGAGTTGAATGAATCTCACCTTTATCCTCCTCGCAGCTTCTCTTGATCTGACGGTTGTCTGTTAGCGATATTTCTCGTAGCGGGGGGTAAAATGCGAAGGAATGGGTTAAAAACCCACTTACCATAAGTTTGGAATGCAAATGCACCCATGTTTAAATGGAAGCCAAATCTAGACGGCAAGGATTCGTGCCCCCGGATCAACGACGCACATAGGATTCCAGAGCCCCCCCACCTTTCTACCTTTAATATGAAGGGGGGAGTCTAGAATCGAGGGTGCACCTTTTCGACGGTCATGATCAGAGCGCCTGGATCAACGGTGCCCAAGGAAATTCCGGACCCCCCCGCCTTTCTACCTTTAAGCTGAGGGGGGGGGGTCTGGAATCAGGTGAGCATCTCTCCGACGGTCGTGATCAGAGCACTCAGATCAATGGTGCACCGGCAATTCAGGCCTCTCTTTCCTCTCTACATTTAATCAGCGTGGGCCCTTTCCCTATTGTGGCAGCTTGTAGACCATCCCTCCCCCCATGACATCTATTATCCTCCTAACCATAAGATGAGGCTCGCTCCCTTTAAGCCCATTCCTCATCCTTTGACATATGTCCATCTCCCCTCTTCTGGTCCGTGTGGTCTCTTACCCATATCTTCATCCACTCACCACCTTCCATGTGTCCCGCCCTCTTCCACGTAATTCCCCCACTACAGTGTTCCCATTATATCTCATCTCCTACCCCCTCCACTTATTTCCTTTCGTCATGTGTCTTCCTCAGTAGCCTCTCACACACCTCATCACTTCATATCTCACCCTCATAGTTTCGGTGCCACCACTCCCATTACACGCCCCATCCTTCGCGCTGGCCTCCACACCCATTCATCTGGCTGTTCAACTAATCCAAGCAGCAGCGTGAAGGGTTTTCCATGTCGTAGAAGTTTTGAGTTGGCCGGGCCATCCTCAATCCCAATGAAGTATTTATTGAAGTAGTTGGTGGTGGTTGGACATCGCCTCCGCCATAATGGGAAAGTCCAGTGACGAATTAAAGGCACGTCGATTCACCCATGGAGCTGTCAGGAGTTCGATTGCGTCTGCCATAGGTGCACGATCATTCAGATATTGCAGGTACAGATTGTCAGAAGCCATGCAGACGCAAAGTTTTAATGCAACGTCTCGATTTTGTTGTTGTTGTTGTTTTGAGTATATGTAGGCATTTTCGCCATTTTTGTATCTATCGATGGTAGAGCAAAGCTCCCGACTGTAAAGTTTTAACACCCACTCTGGTTTCCTGGTAGTGCGTCTGTATCTGAGATTTCTTGGTTTATGAAAAACAGTTTCCTTACTCCATCTATGTTTTCGTTTCATACCAGAGGGTTCATGATCGAATGATTCGCATGAATTGTTGCAGTTATGTTATGATAAAGGATTTGTTATTGCATTATTGTATTCTCTGGTCTTATGCATTTGAATGTAAGAAGATCTTGCCTTTGGACATTTCTCCTCACAGTCTGTTAGAAACCTGATGTTTATAACATACCCCTGCACTCTTCTTATACAAGTCTTCCCCCTACTCACCCTTATTACGACTCACTGTTTGAATTTTATCTAAGACCTCACTCGCCCATGCATGCCTGGCCTAGTTTCGGAGTTGAGACGATATTGTTCTGAGTTTACCTCCATTTGATCATCCTTTATAAACAAATCGTGACATTAAACTGATGGATGTCGGGCTCTTCTCCTGCTGCAATCTAGGAGTGACTTCTGATGCTAACATTTCTGGTGCCATTGTCGGGGACGAAGTTGAATATTTTCCTCGAGTTTGAACGACAATGATCAATTGATTTTGAAGGTGCATCAGATATCAGAACTATAGAGATTGCTACTGTGCACCTGGCGACTCCATTATGACGACTCCACTGAAGCAAACCCACTGTTTTAATTTTGGCTTCCAGAGGCAGACATACATGGTCACATCCACAGATTCCCTTAGCTACACCTGTAACTGATCCAGAGGTGGTTCTCAGAAAAGGAAAGGCCCCTGAAGAAGAAGCTTCTACCGCCGAAACAGGTAATCCGCCATCTCCTTTTGTAAGAACTCCTTTTCTTCCTCCTTAGTTTCTTGATAGACCTCCTTCATAGGTTTTTCGTTTCCTGAATTTTGGGAGTGTTCCTACTGAGTTTTCCCCTCCTGGTTTGGAATTAGAGGGAGAAATCCTTGTCACTCCCCTCTCCTCTGAAGTTGTTCCTTGGTGTAGACAAGGGACTATAGAAGATTTCCCCACTCCTACACAAAGAGGAGTGCCTGCTGACTTGAGTTCGTTAGCCTTCTCCTTAAACCCTCTCTTGTTTCCCACTCCTCTTCGAGACTTATTTCCCGCAGCCCCTTCCCGAGCTCCTTCTCCCCCAAGCTCTCCTCCACCTAATATTACTATGTGTTAAGAACCTTAATACTTGAATACAAAATATCACAATAGATCCAAATATATATGAATACAATCACCACACAAGATCTATGAAACCATATAGAAAACCACAACTTTATTATATCAAAACCCTTGGGGTAGGGCAACACCATACAATGGATCCTATTATGGAAGGGATCCTCTCCTGTTCACTTGCCTCTTCGAGG
>ML788329.1:242621-273115 GCA_009831015.1 Picea engelmannii | reverse complement strand
TGTGTTGATTTCAGGAACCTGAACAGAAGCTCAAGGAAAGACAATTATCCCCTGCCTAACATGGAACACATATTACAGAAGGTAATTGGTGCATCTAGGATATCCATGATTGATGGTTTCTCTGGTTATAATCAAATATCAGTCATGCCTGAAGACAGATAAAAAAAATCCTTCACCACTCCTTGGGGCACATTCATGTATGCCAAAATGCCTTTTGGGTTGATGAATGCAGGGGCAACCTTTCAACGAGCTATGGATATAGCCTTCATCGAGGAGAAAGATCAGTTTTTAGTGATCTATTTGGATGACATCACAGTCTTCTCCAGGTCAGATGAGGAGCATTGCTGCCACTTGAAAAAAGTTTTCCTAAAGTGTCGGAGGTATGGCTTATCTTTAAATCCCAAAAAATATTTGTTTTCTATGAAGGAGGGGAAGCTTTTAGGCCATATAGTATCAGCAGAGGGAGTGAGAATTGACCCCAGTAGGGTAGAAGCAATTCAGACCCTGTCACCTCCCAGATCCAAGAAGGAGGTTCATGCCTTTTTGGGGAAGATTAATTTTCTGAGGAGATTCGTCTCAAATTTTGTTGAATTGGTGAGACACATCACGGCCATGCTTAGGAAGGGAAATGAAGTGAAATGGACTGCCGAACCCAGGGAATCTTTTGTCCAGATAAAAAGGGCATTGGCTGAGGCACCTATGCTGATCAGTCCTGACTATTCCAAATATTTCCTGATTTTTTCTTTTGCTTCTTGTGATACAATAGCAGCGGTCTTATTGCAGAGAAATGATCAAGGGAGAGAGCAACCTATTGCCTTCTACAGCAAAGCATTGCGAGATGCAGAACTCCGATACGAGATCATGGAAAAGAAGGCCTATGCATTGGTGAAATCTCTCAACTCTTTCAGAGTCTATGTCTTGCACTCAAAGATCACCATGTATGTTCCTTCTGCCTCTGTGAAGGACATCCTGGTACAGCCTGACATAGATGGAAGAAGAGGTACGTGGATTGCCAAGATCCTAGAGTTTGATCTGGAGATTAAGCCCACCAAGTTGATAAAGGGGCAGGGTTTGGCCAAGTTGCTAGATGAATCTAACTGTGAAGCCTTAGGTATTAGCTTCATTAATGAGCAAGTTGAATCATCCAAAAAGAATTTTCAGGGTGCCTTATCCCTAGCAGCATGCCCCTGGTACAAGGATATCTTATGCTTCCTGCAAGAATTGAGGCCTCCTGATGGAATGGAAAAGAGAAAGGCGAGATATTTAAAGCTCAAGGCGGTCATATATTGCCTCATTGACCAAGCCTTGTACTGGAAAGACCCTCTAGGGGTATTTTTAAGATGCTTGGACCTGCAAGAAGCCCATAGGGTAATGTTTGATTTCCATGGCAGTCTCTGCGGAGGTCATCATTTCTGGAAGACTACAGCTCACAAGATCCTCTGAGATGGGTATTACTGGCCCACGTTATTCCCTGACGTCTGCAAAGAAATCAAGTCTTGCATCAAATTCCAAAAGTTTTGAGGAAAGCAGCAGCTCAAGTATCTGCCATTAAAGCCTGTAGTAGTTTTAGCTCCCTTTCAGCAGTGGGGATTGGACTTCATTGGAGAAATTCATCCTCCCTCAAGTGGCCAGCACAGATGGATCCTGACTGCGATAGATTATTTTACCAAATGGATAGAGGTTGTCCCCACTAGGAGCACTTCTCACAAAGTAATTATCAACTTCCTGGAGGACATCATAGCCAGATTTGGCTGCCCTAGAAGAATTGTCATTGATAATGCCTCCCCCTTTCGGTCTGAGCCTCTAATCATGTTCTTTGAATAGTATGAGATCTCACTAATTCACTTCGCTCCCTATTATCCTCAAGGAAATGGACTGGCGGAATCTTCCAATAAAAACCTGATCAAGCTCATTAAGAAATTGTTGGAAAACAATAAAAGAGCCTGGGATTCGAAATTCAAATTTTCTCTATGGGCTGACCGAGTGGCAACAAAGAAGTCCCTAGGCATCTCACCTTTCCAACTTGTTTACGAAACAAAGGTCATTTTCCCTACTCAACTCACCTTATCTGTGGCAAAATTCCTCTAGGAACTTGAAGGAGAGCCTAACAATATGCTCAAAAGGATTCATCAGATGGTGGAAGTGCAGCAGATCAGAGAGCAGGTCATGAATAGGGCCTACAATCATCAGTAGAAGATCAAGCAGGCTTTTGACAGGAAAAGCAGAAAGAAAGAATTCAAGCAGGGTGATATGGTGCTCAAATGGGATGCACCCAGGAAGGACAAGGGCAAGCACAGTAAGTTTGATGCCCTCTGGTTTGGGACTTTCAAGATCCTTGAAGTATTTTCAAACAACACTTATAGGTTGTAGGATCTAGAAGGAAAAGAAGTTTTTAATGGCCCGGTAAATGGGCATTTCTTGAAAAAATGTTTTTTATGAGCCGCAGTCAGCTCTTTTGTTCTTGTAAATATTGTTTTTGTGTTCATCTTAATAAATGACTCCATAGCCCAACAACAAGGCACTGAATCTGCAAAATAATCCTTAGAGAATCACAGGGACGACTCTATCCCCCATGGAGCCAAATGTTAGTGATATTTCTTGTAGCGGGGGGTAAAATGCGAAGGAATGGGTTAAAAACTCACTTACCATAAGTTTGGAATGCAAATGCACCCATGTTTAAATGGAAGCCAAATATAGACGGCAAGGATTCGCACGCCTGGATCAACGACGCACATAGGATTCTAGAGCCCCCCCGCCTTTCTACCTTTAAGCTGAAGGGGGGGGGTCCGGAATCGAGGGTGCACCTTTTCGACGGTCGTGATCAGAGCACCTGGATCAACGGTGCCCAAGGATATTCCAGACCCCCCCCTCCTTTCTACCTTTAAGATGAGGGGGGGGGTCCAGAATCAGGCGAGCATCTCTCCAATGGTTGTGATCAGAGCGCTCGGATCAACGATGCACTGGAAATCCAGGCCTCTCTTTCCTCTCTGCGTTTAATCAGTGTGGGCCCTTTCCCTATCGTGGCAGCTTGTAGACCATCCCTCCCCCCCTGCCATCTGTTCTCCCCTGACCGTAAGATGAGGCTCGCTCCCTTTAAGCCCCTTCCTCATCCTCCGACATCTGTCCATCTCCCCTCTTCTGGTCCGTGTGTGGTCTCTTACGCATCTCGTCATCCACTCACCACCTGCCATGTGTCCCGCCCTCTTCCACATCAGTCCCCCACTACATTGTTCCCATTATATCTCATCTCCTGCCCCCTCCGCTTATTTCCTTCCGTCATGTGTCTTCCCCAGTAGCCTCTCACACACCTCATCACTTCATATCTCACCCTCATAGTTTCGGTGCCACCACTCCCGTTATGTGCCCCATCCTTCGCGCTGGCCTCCACACCCATTCATCTGGCCGTTCAGCTAATCCAGGTGGTAGAGTGAAGGGTTTTCCACGTCGCAGAAGTGTCAAGTTGGACGAGTAATCCTCAATCCCAATGAAGTAGTTATTGAAGCAGTTGGTGGTGGTTGGACATCGCCTCCACCATAATGGGAAATTCCAACGATGAATTAAAGGCACGTCGATTCACCCACGGTGTTGTCAGGATTTCGATTGCGTCCGTCGTAGGTGCACGATCATTCAGAGATTGCAGGTGCAGATTGTCAGAAGCCATGCAGACGCAAATTTTTAATGCAACGTCTCGATTTTGTTGCTGTTGTTGTTTTGAGTATATGTAGGCGTTTTCGCCATTTTTGTATCTATCGATGGTAGAGAAAATCTCCCGACTGTAAAGTTTTAACACCCACTCTGGTTTCCTGGTAGTGCGTCTGTATCTAAGATTTCTTGGTTTACGACAAACAGTTTCCTTACTCCGTCTATGTTTTTGTCTCATACCAGAGGGTTCATGATCGAATGATTCGCATGAATTGTTGCAGTTATGTTATGATAAAAGATTTGTTATTGCATTATTGTATTCTCTGGTCTTATGCGTTTGAATGTAAGAAGATCTTGCCTTTGGACATTTCTCCTCATAGTCTGTTAGGAACCTGATGTTTATAACAGACCCCTGCACTCTTCTTATACAAGTCTTTCCCCTACTCACCCTTATTACGACTCACTGTTTGAAGTTTATCTAAGACCTCACTCGCCCATGCATGCCTGGCCTAGTTTTGGAGTTGAGATGATATTGTTCTAAGTTTACCTCCATTTGATCATCCTTTATAAACAAATCATGACATTAAACTTATGGGTGTCGAGCTCTGCTCCTTCTGCAATCCAGGAGTGACTTCCGATGCTAACACTGTCAAATATCAACGCTTCTTCTTCGAAGATTATTTGTCATCTGTTCAGCTCCTTAACGAGTCCCGGCCAAATCATTTGGTGCTAACTTTCCTGAGCTATGATATTCTGACTTAGAATACTTCCAGTTGTTCGAAGGTCTTGGCCTTCAAACTTCTCCCTGTGGACTCAACTCTTGGTCTCACTTACGCTTCTAAAAATTGTTATCTCTTTTGATCTTGATTTCCTCGATGATTTCAATCTCCCATGCACTCCTTGCCTTTCTATGATTTTATCAAACTCATATCTGAAGGATTTCTTCAAAAGAAATTATTCTCTCCCTCCTATCATTCTCTTGCTCGATGCACTCCTTCCATAGCTTCTACTCACAAAGTATTCAGTTAATCTTCCCCTTTCTTTCCTAGAAAGGATAAAAGTGCCCTCTTATCAACTTATGCTCAAGCACACCTTGCTAAGCCTACAGAGTATTCCATAACTCTATCTCTTTCTTTCCTTGAAGGGATATAAGTGCCCTCTTGGTGACTTATGCTCAAGCACTCTTTGTTGAGCCGACATAGTATTCAACAACTCTGTGAGTGTCTCCTCCTAGACACTTCTCTCTTCTATGAACTCGAAATAGAGTTATTCTCATGCACTCCTTGCACTTTCTCGATGACCACCTGGCAAATCTCTATAGAACCTTCATTAGTGTTTCTTTCTCTCTATGCCTTCCTTTGCATAGTCTTACCTTCAAGGTATTCAACAACCTTGAGGTCCATCCCTTGAGTTAATGATTCCTCTGGTGTGCCCTCCTGGAATGTTCTTTTCTGACTCCATAGAGTTCAGATGTGCTCTCCTTGCATTGGCTATAGAACCTCAATTGTTCTATTGTTCACTCCTTGCACATCCTAAGGAACCCAAACTGAAATCAGAAAACTCTCAGACAGATAGTAAAATTTATCTATCACCTATAGACAAAATATAACATACATCTACAGCATACAAATGACATTCAATTTCATAAACACACACAGACAACTCATGGGTAGGAAAAACTTCTTTGTATTAATCTCAAATGTCTATAAAATGTGTTTACAAAAATTGGACTGCTACAGAGTCTTAGTTCCCTCAATCTCTCTCTCAAAACTTTTAAGATCTCCTAAGGCCTCTCTCTCTAACCTTCGATCTCCCTCTCTCAAGTCTCCTCTTATTTCCTCATTTTTTTCTACTATCACAAAACGATGGTTCTATGTGCTTATCCTCATCGACTGCCTTAGTGCCATTGCTATCTCAGAGAGACACCATACTTCTACGGCTACATGCCATAAATGGGTGTTGCAGACCTGACTATGATCTGGGCTACCTGCAGGAAACCATTAAAGGAAACCTCAACCACTACCTGTACAGAAGAATGGTTGACTCTTACAGCTTTACAACGTGAATGATTCGTATCAGATCATATTTAAAAATTTAAAAGAGGGAGGGTCAGTGACTCTCCCTTTCTCCATTGTGTGCTGGTGCATTGGCATGTTGGCACATGTGCTGAGGTGGAGAGATGCTCCTGCATCATACTCCCCTATTGAAAAAATCATGAGATCCTTCTCATGAGCTCCCCTTCTCCAGTGTTGAAATCCTCCTGGATCCCAAATTCTCTTTTGGAGTTGTCCTCTTTTTCCTCTCCAGCTATGTTGTTGTTCCTAATACTACTGCTTACTATTCTTCTTCTTTTCTGCTACTATGGAAGGATCTCCTCTGCCCATATCCCCGTTGTTGACTACTTCTGTTGACCTCAACATCAACTTCCTAATTTCCTCAATCACCTTGTCCAACTGCTCTAGTGGCTGGCTCTTCTTATGCAGTCTTCTCTGCTGCACTCCCTTATCAATGGGTAGATCAACCTAATCCCCCATGTTGTCTCCATCTCCCCTTGTGCTGCTAAGTTTCCACTCTGTTGCAGACTGCAGTTCTGCAGTCTCCTCTTGACTGACTTATTGCTTATTCACTTCTTCTAACAAATTAGCTTCTGCCATTTCTCCTTGTTTTGGCTCAAGTCCAACTTCTTCCAGTTGCTCCCCAGGATGGTATGCTCCTCCATCCATATCCAATTTGATCTGTTGGATGTGAATTCTTTTCACTATCACCCTCTTCTCCGGGGCTTCCAATTTGTCATACAGACCAACAAAATCCATGTTGTTTTCTTCCTCTTCTGTCGCAGGCTCCAGTGCTGCAGTCATCTCCTGTTCAGTTTCCTAGCTGAAAATTATGAGCAACTCGGTTGAATTCTCTTCTCCTTCTACTGGGGTAGAAATCAGTGTCTTCTCCATTTATTCCTCTTTGATAGTCTCTATTCACTATCTTTCTCCTTTTGTCGCATCTACAACACATTCTCTAGCCTCAATTGGGCTTCTTGGTAGGAATACTTCAATTCCCCCTATGATTAGAATGTATTTATGACCCTCTCCTGTCAGCACTCCTTGTTGATACGAACTCTCCACTGAGTTCATGAGACTTTCACATAGCCTCATCTCTTCCCCCTTTCCCACTTAGCATATTTGGAATTTTCTGTTACCCACCTAGCAGTCTATGAGACCAACTACTCCCATCTCATTGCCCACCTAGCAATTTGAAATTTTGGCACTACCCATGTGGAAGTATGTGAGACCTTCTACTGATCTCTTTCTATTTCCCACCTAGAAATTCGAAAGATCACTTCTACCCACCTAGCAGTTTATGAGATCCTCTGCTAATCTCATATCATTTCCCACCTGGCAATTCGAATTTTTGTTGTTGTCCTCCTGATAGTCTATGAGATCCTCCAATGATCTCATTTCATTGCCCACCTAGAAATCTGAAAATTCATCTCTGCCCTCCTGGCATTTTATGAGACCTGAATTTGATCTCACTTCCTCATCACTGAGGGTTTCTCGAGCTTCTGGCTCACAAATGAAAACCATCTCTATGTCACTCGGGTTTTTAGCATACCTCATCCACTTCCTCAAATCGTGTTGTCATTTCCTAACCAACAACTTTTGAACATGCCATTTGGCTTTCCTGCTCAGAGGCCATTCGTACCTCTAGTGTAATTTTTCCTCTTGCTTCATCTTCAATGTCAGTTGTTCCATTCTCTCCCTTATCTCAGTGAGTTCCTCATCAATTTATTCATTTCTTTTCTATTGGTGGTCTCCTCTTTGACCCCACTCATGGCCTTTAGTAGCCATCCTTTTTCTCTTCATCCGTCCTATCTATCTACCATTTGTTGCACACCTTGCAACAATCTTCAAAGAGCATCATTACTCTGTCTCCTCCTTCACCTTCTATTCACAAGTGAACTTCAACTTCTGATACCACATTGATGTTACCAGAATTTCTCCTTCAATCCTTTTCGCCTGAAATATACAGACGAAATTCAGCTCTAATGCCACCTGATGGTGTGTATCAATGTATTTTCTTTATCTAATCTTTCTCTTTCACCTAATATCTAGAGATGAAAATTATGGTCTAATACCACCTAATGGTATCAGACTATCTCCTTCATCTCCTTACCTTTGCCTATGATCTGCAGACAAATTTTGTGCTCTGATACCACCTGATGGTGTGTATCAGAGTATTTTATTTTCTTACTCTGCCTCTCTCTACCTATAGTCTATAGACAAAAAGTGGCTCTAATACCACCTGATGCAGCCCCCCTCCCCTCCGGGGTTCTGTGACCTCTCGGTCTCTGGATAGTCTCTAACTTGAGACAAAATGTCTCTTTGGGCTCCTGCTAGAACCCTTTAAATGAATCCATAGGTCCCTTTTTCTTCCTTTGGCGCAGGTCCTGTGAAACCTGCACCTTCTTTCTGTGTGTTCCAATGCTCTTGAATTCGGGGGCACTAGCCCTTTTCTAACTACCCCCTTCCTCCACGGGACCACAGGGTGTGACTGCACACTTACACAAAATGCGCATCGCAATTTCATGTGTCAATAATTCATGCCACCCGACTCTCCTTCCTTCAAACTCCCAGGTCCTGAAAGGGATTAACGGTCCCTAGCTCCTCCCTTAGTATCCATCCATGTGACCATGCACCATGACCTGGTGCCAACTCTTCCGAGCACGTTGCGATTTTGTGTATTGGGGGTTCCCGATGTAATGCACATCTGCACCCTAACTCCTGAAATGATGATGTTACAGAACTGATGGCTCAGATCCTTCCTAAATCAACAGTCACGATTAGGTCTGGATTTCATGACTTGTGACCTCCAAATCACAACTTATTCACACCCACGACTATCGAAATAATGTAATTTTGAAGCCTCCTAAATCAACGGCTCCTGATCTGACGAATCATATCATGTCACGATGTCATGACTCGCAAGTTCTTAAAACTATGCCCATTGTCTTCCTTCAGTACCGAGTCAGCAAAATGTTTCCTTCTCTCCATGCATCCCCTGATCTGATGGACAGTTCTAATGATTTCATGACTTCACCTTTCGTGAGTTCTCATAGTTATCTCCTTTGACTTCCCCTGTTTGTGAGTCAGTGAAATGTTGATCACTTACCACCTGTCCTCCTGATGATGGATGGTTTCGATCATTTCAGAACTTCTCTCATCCACCTTCCTCTAAATCCAATGGTTGTTGGTCCATGCGCTCAGATCCAACGGTCCAGATATGATCTCTTCTTGTCCATGTTTTTTCCTATTTGGAGTCTGATCAGACAGTCCAGATCCTCCAATGATCTATGGTTGTGATCAAATCGTGATTTTTCATGTCGTGACTTGGGAACCTAAGTACTCATGTCCTCCCAACTCCCAATATATGATCCCCAAAAATGAACCAACGGTTCATATCTCTCCAAGATAGATGAGTCCTATTCCTCCTGAGCTTTGAGAATTGAATGACTCTCACCTTTATCCTCCTCGCAACTTCTCTTGATTCGACAGTTGTTAGCTATCGATGCTTCTTCTTCAAAGATTCTCTATTGTTCGTTCAACTCCTTAATGAGTCCTGGCCAACTCCTTTAGCGCTAACTCTCCTAAGCTATGATCTTCTGACTTAGAATACTTCCATACGTTCGAAGGTATCAACCTTTGAAATTCTCCCTATGGGCTCAACTCTTGGTCTCGCTCACACTTATGAAAAGTTTTATCTCTTTTGAGCTTGATTTACTCGATGATTTTGATCTCCTATGCACTCCTTGCATTTCTAGGATTTCGTAAAACTCAGATCCAAAGGATTTCTTCAAAATAAATTCTTCTCATCCTCTTGGCATTCTCCTACTCGATGCACTCCTTTTAGAGCTTCTACTCATAGAGTATTCAGTAAATATTCCCCTTTCTCTCCTAGAAAGGATATAAGTGCTCTCTTGGAAACTTATGCTCAAGCACACATTGTTGAGCCTATAGAGCATTTAGTAACTCTGTCTCTTTCTTTCCTTGAAGGGATATAAGTTCCCTCCTGGAGACTTATGCTCAATCACTCTTTGTTGAGCTAACAGAGTATTCAAAAACTCTGTGAGTGTCTCCTCTTGGACACTTCTCTCTTCTCTGAACTCTAAATAGAGTTCTTCTCGTGCACTCCTTTCACTTGCTCGATGCCCACCTGCCAGAGCTCTACAAAACCTTCATTAGTTCTTCTTTCTCTATGTGCCTTCCTCTGCACAATCTTACCTTCAAGGTATTCAACAACCTTGAGGTCCCTCCCTTGATTTAATGATTCCTCTAGTGTGCCCTCCTGGCACGTTATTTTATGACTCCACAGAGTTCATATGTGAACTTCTTGCGTTGGCTGCAGAACCTCAATTGTTATGTTGTGCACTCTTTACATAGCCTAAATAACCCAGACTGAAATAAGAAAACTCTCAGACATATAGTAAAATATATATATATCAACTGTAGACGAAATCTGACATACATCTATAAAATACAAATGAAATTCAATGTCATAAACACACACAGACAAATCATGGGTAGGAAAAACTGCTTTGTATTAATCTAAAATGCATATACAATGTGTTTACAAAAACTGGACTGCTAAAGAGTCCCAGTTCCCTCAAGCTCTCTCTCATAACTTCTAAGACCTCCTAAGGCCTCTCTCTCTAACCTTCGATATCCCTCTCTCAAGTCTCCTCTTATTTCCTCATTTTTTTCTACTATAAGAAAACAAGGGCTTTATGAGCTTATCCTCATCGACCGCCTTAGTGCCATCACTATCTCAGAGCGGCACCATACTTCTATGGATACATGACATAAATGGGTGTTGTATACCTGACTATGATCTGGGATAGCTACAGGAAACCATTAAAGTAAACTTCAACCACTACCTGTACAGAGGCATGGTCAACTCTTACATCTTTACAACATGAATGATCTGTATCGGATCATATTTAAAAATTTAAAAGTTGGAGGGTCGGTGCCTCTTCATTTATCCATTGTGTGCTAGTTCATGTGCTGAGGTGGAGTGATTCTATTGCATAAATTTGCATCCTTCCCTAGATAAAATTATTGTGGGTCTAGTCCTTGCATGCTTAATTCGGTCATCTGATGGATCAACGTTGGATCGACTGTGATACACCTATCCAACCACAGGTAACCACCATGGAATCATGACAATGGGAGTTTAACACAGGTGTTAACCTCTTGATGCCTTCCAAAGTGGGGTATCTTCATTATGTTTAGGATGGTGGACCTCACAATGTCCATAGTCCATGGTTGGGGGATGATCTTCGACTTATTTCCCTTCGTCTTGGTCAAATATTTGTATGGTGCGAGCATCCCATATTTTTTGTGGTCCCCTAAGTTTTAGTCGATGATATTCAACATCAGAATACTTTGCAACTGTGGTCTGGCTGCACATATTCCCTTCGGGAGGTAGCGAGTGATGAATATGTATTCGAAGTCCCTCGGGACACTGTCATGACTCACTGTGCTAGCCAGAGGTAGGATTTAGTCGGGCAGGATAGATGGGATGACCTTCGCATTCGCTAAGTCATCATGATGCTTGGATTATTTCTCTATCACAACTAGGAATGGTCCAAATCCATGAGCAGTCGACGAGGATGCTTGCACTCCTCTCGTCGACGAGGCTTGGATGCCTACGGACATCACCTTCTCAGCCATTAGGTTGATTAGAATCTCTTCGACAAACTTTTATAACGTTGAGTTCATCCAACATGAATGCTCTATATTAGGTGTTTTAGGTCAGTGAACAAACACTCACTGTAACAACAAAATAGGAACTATGCAAAAGCAAATAGTTCTCTGTGGGCTCAGGTAATCACAATTGGAAAAAAAATTCTCGATGCAACGCTTGACAGGACAAATATACATCATCGTAACGGATCCCTCCAATGGGTAGGAATGCATTAATCAATGCAATTTCATCGGTTGGTGTGGTCCCAATGGTCCAATGGTGAAATTTCCAGTAATAAATGTGTTTCTAGCCATTCTGGAGCATCGATCTAATGGTCAATATGCCTCCAATGGTCATATTGCTTCATCATGGAGAAGTGCCAATATTCATTGTTCTGATGTTCCGTCGAAGTTCAAGTTCTGTAAACATTCTTTCTACGAAGTCCTCCCTGGAACTTCCTATAAGTTTTCTAACTTTGCTTTCTGCTTGCTGAGCTTTCTCGCTTTCTTTCCTGTAATCTAAGTCACTAGTTTCCTCTTTCCAATATCATTCTTATCTCCTTTTGGCATAGTAACTTCACATTGTTGTGGGTCGTTCAAGGGTTCTAATATTAACACTTCTTCTCTTTCTGGGGTAGGTTCTCTACTCTCTTGTACAGATAGGTGTTTCAAGTCTTCCTGTGCTTTTTCAACTTCGACGTCCAGATCTCCGGCCCTTAGTAGCTTCGATTGGTCCTCTTGTTCTTTCAGTAAGTGTGATATTCTTCTAGCCATGAAATATCTTAGTTCTTTCTTTTTATGTTATTGATCCTCCACTTCTTGTTTCCTTCATATCTGATCTTTCTCAATCTAGGTTTCTCATAGCAAAATAGTAAATGGGGCATTGTTCTCAACAAACTTAATGATCTCAAATTCTTCCTTTGTCAAAGTTCCATGTGAACTCATAGATGTCTGGGTAAGTCTTCCACATAGGTTTATTAGTTTTCCTCTAAATAATCCTATTCCTCCTAATGAAGGAATCAGAGCTGGCTTTCCCAAAATTTCCCAATTTCTTTCTGTCATGATATTCACTTGTGTTTCCTCATCCAGGACACAATCTATGTCGAAGTCTCCTATTCTTGTTTCTATGCACTCTTTCACTTTTAAGATCTCTAATAGATTGGTGTCTCTGTGATCATTTAGGGTTTCTTTCATTTTCAATAATATAGTCTCTGATTCTTTATAGGGTTTTATCATATCCTTAGTTTCTTGGTCTATCTCATGGTTTTCTTGTCCCATATTCATGTTTTCAACTTTAGCAATAATTCTAGGGCAATCCAAAACTTCATGGTCCATAGATTTATAGAAAATATAGATAGTACCTCTACCAGGGAATTCCTTAGCAAGATGTCCCAATCTTATGAAACTATAGCAAAGAGTTAATCCCTTCTTTCTTTTAAATAACCCCCAACCTTTCCTGTACTACTCATTGGTATCACAGTAACCAACCTGCACAAAATTCTTTCTATGCATAGGAATAACATATCTTTCATTATTTCTATCAGATCTATTCATATCGAATCTTCTTTCTTCTAGATGTACCCTAGTTTTCAGACCAGGACCAAATCTATTAAACATACCTAGATCCATTCTTTTGAAATAAAAATGTTCACTTATATTACCTTTATCAGAGCACAAAGCTTCAAGATCTTACCTTTTTTCTTCAGATCAGACTTATCTTCTTAGCACATACCTTCGCATTTCAAGTAGAGTATTGCACACTAAAGCAATATATCTATGCACATAGCTTTATTTTCTTTAGTTCCCAACAATCATAGTTTAAGATCCGGTAACAGAACCATTTGTTGGCACAGGGGCAGACCTAGTTTTCAATGCTTCAACATCACACCAAGAAAACCCTAACTACCGGCCCTTTCGGAAACACCTGTGAAGAATATGAAGTCTCACTTGAGGTAGAGGCAGGGGTGGTTGCAGGACTCAAGTGTTTGTAACCTAGCTAGGACATAGATCTGTGATTACACCACTCTAACAAAGAACTTAGTAGTTAACATTCATCAGTATTTAACCCTTATTTACATCGCAGATGGAAATCCTAATTACAGAACAACGCAGTATTCAACCAGATATAACACCTCTAAGAACTTATCATATGGAAATAGATCGGATCTGGCATTCATTATCATTACTAAGCACTAATCTATCATATCATATTCATCCAAACATACATTATTGCACTAAGCATACATCACATCAATCACATAACAACTATAATGCACAAAGAAATCATAACACAAGATATACGTGGTTCACCCCCAGCGTGGGGCTATGTCCACAAACTCTTCTTCTCTTTACTATCTTCGATCAATATTCTTTACATGCAAAAAGCTTCAGACCCACTCCACATAGGACAGGAGATCTACACACACCTCACCAGATCCTCCTTCCCCAAGCTATGTTACAACACAGAGCCCTCTTACAATCTACACAAAGCCTTCTTACAGTCACTTGCACTTAGCTCTGCAAGTGTTTGACATGACATGCACAAAGCATTCACAACTATTTGCACTTAGCTCACCGACTAGCTAGGTCTCTTTCTTACATTGCCTAGATGCTTATTTATACATTAAAAAAAGGGCCTAAACATGGGTAAACCCATGGGACGACATCCCCATACCCATTACATAAAGCCTAATCCCAAAACTGCCCTAAAAGGGGGCCGAGATCCCGTGATCTTTGCTTCGACTTGCGCTCTGCCTTCGACCAGTCTGTCGAAGTCCCAAAATAGGTCAAAAATTACCAAGTCTCTCCAAAAGTTGGTCAAGGGCTAACAAAAATTCTATGGCTACAACCAGAAGGAGGCTACAACCCCCTACATTCTCTGGCTACAACTAGAAGGTGGATAGAACCACCTATCCTTGCCCCATCCAACTGCCCTAAAGTATAAATTCTAAATGTAGACAACCTATCATTGTCACTGAATCAATTATGTCACTATCATAACTGTCAATGAAGGCCTATCATAACTTGTACCAATATTCTTAAAAAAAATTCTGCAAATACACAACCTCTCTACTCGAAAACATGTGGATGTTTGCACCTTTCCCTACTGCAACTCGTGGATGTCCCCCCCTCTGTTTACTATAACTTGTGGTCTAGCACAAATCTCTGCTAGTATCACTAATACTATCTCTATCAATTTTTTTGTGTCACTGTCTCAGTCTTGGTCACTATATGATCTCTATGTACATGATCAAAAACTGTCTAATATGATAGAAAAAAATACTCATCCAATATCCAAATAGATGTAACACAACCATGTACTACGATCATACATATGTCTCATTGATCTTGTGTGATACAAGAATCCCTTACAATGACCATACATCAAACCCTCACCATTATGAAATCACAACCTATACTGATAGAAATATGTCTCAACCACAAACCCTCAACCATACTCCAAATAACATAGGATATGTCTTAGCAAGATGCCCAATGAAGTAACCCAACAACAAACAACCAATACAATAGCAATGTATCCCTGTAGATCTGTCTTATACAAAATATTCCATACAACCAATAGTCCCTCAAGGGAAAAACTCAATCTCCCATGGCTATACCCCAAGCATTTACCAAATATATACTTAAGATAATCATATAACATGCCTTTTGTTACTGTAGATAGATTTGTTGTACCTTCTCACGGTTAGTCCTTCATATATCCTCTTCTCAACTCTACAACTTGTCACTAATGATATATCTTATCTTCCTTTTCTTCATATTTGGAACCATATCCGCGCTCTGTCTTCAGTAAACTTGAGGGTATATGTGATTTGTCCCACTGTGACCCACGGATGCCTGCGTCTTTCTAGTACTGTAACCTGTAGATATCTTTAGTAAAACCCTATTTCAATACCCACGGTCTTGACCCTTTGAAACTACAACTTCTCTCGTCACTGCTTCAGACTCGTTGCTTTATATTTTTCAAGTGTACCTTCCCATAACATTTCACAAAAGAGATATTCAATGTGCTCAATTAGGTGCTAATGGGAGACCCTTGCTCTCTTATTTATACTCTCCAAGTAGCTTCCTTTAGGGGTTATCTTCTAACTATTTTACCCAACTTTCCTCTATTAGGGATAGCCTACTTTCAACTACTTTACCCTCTTGTAACCACTTTACCCTAAATAGTAATCTCACTAATTCTTGTTGCAACTAATTTATTTTTAATTATTTTCTTATTGCAACAACTTTACCCATGATTAACTCCTAGTTACAACCACTTTGACTAGTAAACTTCTTCTAGGATCTTCTAGAATACTTGAATTCTTTGACTTTCTAGGGGCTTCTAGATAACTCATGAGGGTTCTCCAACTTCACTAGCCATATCTCCTAAACTGTGAGGAACTACATGACGTACCACATATCACCTGAAATGACACAACATGTACTATCTATCTATGATACTCTTTCCCACAAATTCACTATTCTTCATTACAATTGTTGCGCCTCTTTTGTCACCTAAATGAGCAAAACAGAGGTTCTTACAAGCTTAGTTGGGTTAGCTAAGAAATATAGCAGTAAAGGAAAGGGTTAGAAAAAGAAACATAAAAGACTAAGATAAGAATTAAACTAAGAAAGGAAAGAGCAATTAAACTATTGAGCATAAGGACATAAGAACAAGAAACCAATAAGACTCATGTCACCAATGGAAAGGATTGTATTAGTGAAAAAGAAAACACCGAGAAGAAAGAGGACTTTGGGTCCCTTCTTCCTCCAAGGGAGGGCTCTTGGACCCCCACAATTTGAGCTCTTCTTACAAATTTGAAAACTTGAAAGAAATGGTGAAAGAATCCCAAGATAATCTACTCAAAAGGTGAGATGGATTGCCCAAATGTAATGATGCTAGTATACTCTTGATGAGAAAAGAGGATTCCCCAAGAGAATAGCAGCAGCATAACCTTGCAAATGAATTCCTTGAAAATGTAGTTCACCCATGGCCTTGTTTTATAGCATCACTTTAAGGTATTGTCTAACCAACTTTTAGTGTGAAAAGGGGTTGTTTAGGGAACTTTTAGGTCTTTGACCAGCCACCCAGTAGGATCCAGCCAATATTTGGATGTCAAACCAACTTGGAAGCTAAACCAGAAGTGGGTGGGAGGCCGACCAATCTCATAAATGTGTTGTTATCATGTGTACATGGTTTTTAGCGACCACAGTCGCACATCGTGCGCATGTGTGCTTTTCTTGCATTTCTGGATGGTGCATGTGCATGCGCACCTTCTGTAGTCATAGTGCAACTTGATTTTATCACTGGTTGTATAGTTTTAGACCTTTTGGAAATGATTTTTTGGTAATTTTGGTCCATGGGTGAACTCATAGTTGTTTGATGATGTTGGGTTCCTGTAACCATTTGCAGATGAAATTTTAGTGATAACAGATGCCCCCTAATGGATGAGGTTAGGAGCATATGTATAGCCGAAATTCATCAATGTTTCTTCTACTAAGAGTGTCATTGTAATAAAGAGCTATAGTGAGAGTATAAAGAGTGACCCATTGGAGGGAGAAGGGAACCTGTAGGACCCAAACTTCCATAAGGTATGTAAAATAAATTGTGTACAAACGAGGCGGGAATGCCCCATGCTCATGTCATGTAACTCAACAAGAAGGGTTTTGTATAGGAACTGAAACTGTGTGTTGATGTAGACAACTATAGCACCCTCGGGGGCGGTTGTGATAAAGGCATATGACCATTCAAAGGAGGAACATACTCTGAATAGTAGGCAATGACACCTGTGAGAAGTATCATGGATTTTGTAGGCATTGATAGCCCAGCCAAGTTCATAGGTCTTCGACAAATATATAAGAAACAACTGCAATAGTCGCAAAGTAAGACCCACCATAACATGAGAAAGTGTTGAAGTCGAATTTTATGGGGGTCAACAACAACAAGGATTAATTATGGTTCTCCTTGTGTCGTCCAAGACCTCTCATTGGAAGGGAAAATGAGAGTTAAGATATTGTCGCCCTTCTAGAAACTATGTTGATGTCGAGAAAAAGGGGGACACGACTCCAAGAAGAAAAGGGCTTCATGAAATCTACGAGATGAGGCTAGGAACTGAGGAGGTAAGTGGATGAAGTCAAGATGTGTGGAGACTCAATACTGCCCTTGGTTGGGGGTATATGTGAAGTATAAGTGGTCGCAACCATTCAATTAGGTCGAGTTTCAGGGGAACAACAAGACGTGGGATAAGTTGTGCCAGAGGCGAGACAAAGTGAACAAACTCAGAGAGCAGAGGTAGGTGGTCTATGGGATACTTGAAGTATATGGATGATGCCAATAGGAGTAGATGATAAAGAGTGCCCCAACCAAGGGCGACATGGGTTTCATTTTCCAGGAAGGTCACCAAAGGTGATGACAAAAAAAAATGTAAAATGTTGGAAATAATGGCTTAATTACAAAAAGAATGAAAAAATCTATGGGGATAACAATGAAGATATAGAAATGGGTGCCCCAGCATAATATGGCTTGGCCTGTGAGTGGCACAAGTTGGTAGAAAAAACAAGTGGAGGGTGGGGACCCCATAGGTTGGTTTCTGTAGTAGGGCAATGTATGGAGGGAATTCTGAGGATGGGCAGACTGATGATGGGTAAATGATTCTGTGTGAGTGCAGTCAAAATAATCTGTGAGGAAGTGTCCTGGGAGTCTATTGGGAAGGCTAGCAAAATGAGGAGAAGGAGTATGTGGCTGATTCACGACATGATGTAAGACTATCAGGACTCGCATCCCTAAAGGGTTGAAAATGGCATGAGTGTCAAAGTGCCAAGGGGTACTATGAATGGGACAACTCATGTGGGGGAGAGTGCTACCGAGTGATAGTACCGAAAGTGAAATGGAGGTGGCGGTACTGCAGATCCGGATATGGGGACCCTAAAGGAAAATTTCAGAGGATATGACTGGAGATGCAATTGAGATTCAAAGGGAATGATTACATGCCAGTGTTGATTATATACCTGAAGGGGTTGTGCTGATGTATGATGACCAAGTACCTGCACACATGAAAACCAAATACCCGACGTGAACAATATCTGAAGAGAATCAAACATACAAGCATTTACTTGATAATTTTGAACATGAGAATGCGTAATTGGATGGGGTATGGAGAAAATGGCTCCCCAGGGGCTAAGGATTAAAAGAGGCCCGAGGACTGTCTTGGTGTAGTGGATGGGGTATTGATCCCGTGGCTGAAGATGGATTGAAAAACAGACACCCAGAGCTCCCAGAATGGGGTCTGGAAGTTTGGCAGAAAGGACTATATATACTAGTCGATATGCCCTGATGGGATAAAATCCTTGGTTTTGATTGCGCATATGGGGAGTTGGGTAGGAGGCATGAAGGCCTCCTATGGAAAGAAGAGCGCTTGGTGGTGTAGCACATCCCATGGGTAGTCGGGGGTGTTTAATTCTTTGAGTATGTCCTCGTCACAGTGAAATTGGTGGGAATACAAGGGATCATAAAGAGTGATATCGGTGACTGTTACCGTGTGGTTGTCCTCTGGTGATGAAGAAGTGGGGGGAATGACGTAATGAGATTGTGAGGGTTCACTCGACATAAACCAAATATCGATATATTGAGGAGTACTAGTGGTGGTTGGGCATAAAATTTCCGTGGGGAAATGAATGGGAGAATTGGGGGGATTTGGGGGTAAATCCTCGTATAAGTCATCCAAGAACCATGGAGGAATAGGGGGATTTTCTGGTTCAGGAGAAATGATATGAAGAGTCTCTAGTGATAAGGTAAGGTTAGTCATTGATTCTATAGGGGGTAGAAGGGTTTGAATCAGGATCATTTGTCATTGCCTGTATTCAATGATCATAGGACATTGATATGTAAAATGATCTAAGGATTCACATAGAGAGCAAGGGCACCTCATGCATTCGTTGACTGAATTTGTGTCATAGTGGATGTCAGTGATGTTTGGTGGGGATGATGTAGTTGGACTGGGTTTGTGATGGAAGATTTGGCGTACTATGACTAATGTTTGTCAAAATTGACGTAGTGCTGGGCAATGGTGTGTATAATGGCCATATTTTGAACATATGGTGCAAGCGAATTTGGTTCGCAGCCCTTTGCTACTTGCGTTAGGGGAGGTAGTGACAATACTTGCTATAGTGAAGAATGGTGATGGTGTTTGATTGAGTTGAATTAGGTTACATAGCTCAGGTAGAGATGGGCATTTGTTGGTTGGGTGTCCGTCTTTCTCACATAGCGCATAAGGAGGTTGGACGTGTGGGGGAAGTGGAGTGATGGGCTCCTTCTTCTTTCGCCTGCCCCTAGAAATGGTAGGGAGGTTAGTGAGTGGGGGTGTAGAGGGTATGGTAGGAGTGAGTATGGGAATCGTCATTGGGATTCCTTCTGTTTGCGGGGGAAGGGATGGTTGAGGAACCATCTCTGGTGGATGTAAATACCAAACTGGGATTGCCAACACCATATTAGGGAGAGTAAGCGTTGCGGCCACTTGGAAAGATTGTACGCCTAGTGGAGGGTAAAATAAGGGGATTTGAGTAATGGCCTGGGGAACTGTCTCCCAAACTGGGATATGGCCTTGGGGAGAGGTGAAATCATGAACTAGTGGAGTCAACGAGTTTGCAAGAGGCTCGTGAGGGAGGGGATCTGTGACTAGTGGGATGTCAAATATGAGAGAAGCCTCCCTGGGAGGAAGAGTATCCTCAATGTCAGTTCCTTTGGATAATATGACACATGCTTTATTGGAAGGATGAAGGAGCAGAGGTGCACCATGGTAAGTTCCTAACAATGATGGGTCTTTGAAAATTTAAAGCCCCATTTCGATGAGGGGGTATGCTTCAGGATTAGTGTGGATGAGGGGGAGAATGTTACCGATGTTGGCATAAGGGTTAGGCTCATAATGTGATACTTGGTCAATTTTAATGATATTCCTGTTATGGGGGAACATCATGGTTCAAAAGACGGAAGAGGAAACTGCCTTCATAGAGTACATGTAGCTACGACCGAACAAGATATTGTAATCGAGTGGGGCATTGATAACTTCAATGTCAATAAGAATGGTCTTGCCCCCGAGTTCTACAGGGACATTTTGGGAGAGCCCTTCAGGGAAAGATGGTTGGCCATCGTAAGCTCTTAAGTTAATGGTAGATGGCATGAGTTCAAGGGAACCAATTTTCTGCCATACAAACTTGGACATGATGCATGTGGATGTGCCTTCATCAATGATGCATCGATGAACTGTAATGTTCTGAATTTTCACTGGGATTTGAAAAGAGATGAGAGCGGGGAGGTGAGGTTCTCCGTTGTCGATATCAAATGTGATGAGTTGGGTATCTGTGGGATCTACTTCCCCCAAGGCAGAAAGTAATGACTTTCGCTGAGTGAGACAAGTTTGAAGTACTTATAAGACTGACATGGTAGCTGAGGACTGTGCTAAGTCATCGACCAAACTGTAATTATGAGTCGCCCTAGCCCATGGGTTGTGGACATGCCTACACAATGGGATGCGAGGGATGGAAGAGGTGTTTCCGTATTAGGGTGAGGGATCACCAACGAGGGTACCGTTGGTGCTAGGATTGTTCCTGGGGGAATGGGAGGAGACTCATTGGGTGCATGGTATTGATGATTATGTGTCTGTAGAAGGACTTATTCCTCACTAGTGAGGAGGATAGTGCGATCTACAGGATTTTTTGGGTTGAGATATTGTCCCAACTATGGTGGGGTAGGCTGCATGTCTTGTTGTGTTTTCATCATACGCTAGTGTGGAATGGGGTTCTGTAATATGGCTAGGGGTGGTTGTTGCACGTATTGTTGTGTGGCCTGCTGAGGGGCAGGTAGTGCTAGAGGATGTGGTCCATTTCCTGAGTCTTTCATTCATTTAAAATTAGCAATTTTGGGGAAATGATGAGTATAATGACCGAACTCACCACAAAGGGCACAAAGGAAGTTGGTTCAAAGATTATTGTTATTTTTCCCTTGACGCCTGTTGTTGTTGCCCCCTTGAGGGTTCTGATTCCCTTTGTTCTGGTTGCCCCCAGTAGGTTGGTTCTGTTAGGGGTGATTCGGGCCTTGACCTGGGTTGTTATTGTTCATGTTTTTTCCTTTCTTTTTCACATTATTCGACAGATGGGTCATATTTTCCGTATTCAGTTGTTCAAAATTTTGATATTGTTGAATGGGAGAGGGTTGAACAAAATTCACCCCAGTGTGAGGGTGTCCTTGTGGTGGAGCCATGAGCGGTGGAGGACTAGGAAATGGAAAGCACATATTTTGTAGGGGTAATGATCCATAAGGTACATAGGAAGACGTGGTACTTTCACTAGTACTTAAAGTATAAGCTGAGGTAGAGGGAGTACCAGAACTTGTTTGGATAGGTGGATGTATTGTGGGTGTCGGTGGTGGTCCAATGATGGGTGGAGGAAGGGAAACAGGGTATGGTTGTTGATAAGGGGGTGGGTGATAATAAGGGGTTCCTCCATATGCCAGTGGATATTGAGGTGTTCCATACATTGGTGGTTGTTGGGGTTGTGGACTGTGATGCATGGTATTACCAATCAATCCATCTGCTGAGCAAGACATCCCGAGTTTGTCTTGGCCAAATGGCACAGGTTTTGGGAGATTAGGAAGTACTGTGTACAAGTACCCTGATTGTGAATAGATGAGGTTGTATTTTTTAGACTTACTGATGGCTTCTTCTTTCGATTGAGGGAAGGTGGAAGCCACATCTTTACCGAGGAGAGAGACAAGTGATCTGAGAAACCAATCAAGACATTGTTGTTTGGTGGTTTCTTCTTTGCACAAACTACATCGTCGACACCACTCGTGAATGTGATTCGCAATATGTGTGGATGAGATTTGTTTAAAATTAGAAAGTATTTCAAGACCATTGTCATGGAGAATTGGTAATTGGAAGAAGGTCAAAAATACTTTGGCCAAGGAATCGAAGGTTGCATGGGATCCCAAATTTTCATCTACATACCATTTGGCTAATGGGCCAGTGACTGTGCATTGAAATAATCATAGTTGGATGGAATCATCCATAATGTTGTTGGAAAAGCACCATAAGTGGAAAGTCATGACATGGTTCGCAAGGTCGTCCCCTGCCTTTCCTTCAAACTTGGGGATATCTGAAGGTAGTTTGGTGGGCATTGCAGGCCATGTGGGGTCATGTAATATAGGGTCATTTGTGAGTTTGATTAGATCAGGTATGTTGAGAGAGGCCAAGTATGGCATCTGTAGTGGTGGCAGAGGATTAGTTCCATCCATGGTGTGAGTGTGTTGTGAACCTGACCCTTGGGGGGGACTAGGTGGGTTTTTACTTCCCCCTTGAGAGGAAATTTGTTCCCTGCTTCCGTGTAAAGGAGAGAGAGTGGACTTTGGACCTTGAGAATTGGACCCAAGTAAGGTGGAACCAAGCAAATCTGACCCTAAGACAGTGGCACTCACTGGAGTGTGTGAAAGTGGTGTCGATGAGTTGGCAAGACTAGTAACTCCCCCTAGAATAGGAGGGAGGTTTAGCAAGCATATGGAATGACGCGGGTTCTGTGGTTCCCCTATGATGTACGAATAGATGAGTGGATGTGTGCGAATTGTGGTGAGAGTAATAAACAAGAGCCTTTGTTTGTAATTTTTTGAACTTTACACAATATATATATCTAAATCAAATGCAATAAAAAATGAATCATACATAAAGTGTTTTGATAAAGAAGCATATATGTGGATAAATGGTTTTGTCCATGTGGGGAAACAAAGAAAACAAATGTTTGTGTCCTAAAAGACATAATGTCCTTCCTTTCAAAATAGAACCGGACCTTCCAATAGCACTCGACAGTGGGGTCTAAAGCCACCGGAAGAGAAACTAGTGAAGGATGAAGCAATCAGTTATAATGAGGGGTAGAGGGTGCATATCCTGAAAGAACTGACAATATTTCCCAATAGCCACACAAAATCCGATCAAGGTGCAATTGCAGCCCACAATTTTCACCTGGGTAGATGTCCTAAAATTTGGTCACTAGGTACCTCGGTCAAAGTGCGGCATTTAGATTTTCATCCTAAGAAATGGGTCACAGGCTGGATCCCATCCAAGAGATGGGTGCCTCAAGGGGGGATGCACAGAAAAACCAGACCTCGACCTTCAACCCTTCATGGGTATCTCCCTGCCTTATGGTGTTAGGAACACTTGACTTGGATGATTTATAGTTCCCTATTTGACAACTTCTATTGTTTTGACAATGTGAGAACCAGATAATGGGGAGTTATTTGGATGCCTATCCCCGAAATCCTACCTAGACTAAAAAATTTCTTTTGGCACCTCCTGTGGAGGAAAACTTAGTGAGTTTTTAGAAAAAATTTAGATGTGGTTGTTTGAGAGATTGGGGGTGTGAGCCAATCTCATTGATTTTAAATGGGAGTGGATAGTTTCATCAAGAAAAGGGTGGGATGTTTTAGAATCCCTTTGGAGGAAACTTACTTTTGACCTCCACGTTTTGAGATGAAAACTCTGTGAGTGATAAGTGACTTTTGTGTGTGAATGAGTGAAAGTGTGCCAATGTTTTAATGAATTAGGTGTCACCTTGCTGCATGTGGACTTTTATTGGTCCTTACAAGTGTTGATTACCTAACTAACTAAATTCCTTTGGTACAACCTTGCGAAATTCAAAAGTCCCTAGGAAGCTAGCATGTGGAAATGTGGGTCCTTTACTCTTCCTTTAACTCCCTATTGTGATTTAATTTAAGAAAGCTTTGAAAATATCCTAGATTGTGATCATATGGGCATGTATGGGCCCATTACAAAACCTTTAAACTTCCCTAGTGATTTAATCTATGAAAGTAAATTTCAACACTATCCTATTTTTGTAGCATGTGGGCATGTATGGGCCCATTACAATCTTGAGATGTGTTTGAAAAAGTAAACTAAGAGGAGTCTCGAGGGGGTTGTTGTCCTCTCCTAAAGGTTTTAGTCCTTTTAAGGGCGATGAAATTGTCCCACAACCTTTTTCTCATTCTCAAGATCTATTTGAAACGCGATAGAAGAGCATACTAAATGATTGTTATCCAATTTCTGGTCCCAATGCAAGCTTAATGTGATTACAAATGATTCCAACTTATAATCTTAGTCAAAGCGAGCCATCCATGTGGAAAAATGAAAGCAAAAGAGAACATAATGATTTTAAACCCCCTAAGTGCCTATTTGTTTTGACTAATCCCTTTATATGGAGAGAGAACTAAGTGTGGTACAAATTACAACATGCATGAAATCATTTTTAAGAAGGCTAGGGGCCTTCCCCAAATCACAAAAAGGCCTACAATGTGTATTTTTCTGCACAGGCGCACGGGTCTCAGAGTAGACAGAGTCACACTGAGCACCTATGTGCAAACCAAAAGAGACTTTTGGGCGTAGGTGCACAGAGGGCGTTGAACAACACAGTAATTTTGGTGCACATGCGCACGATGTGTGACTGTGGGCCAATAAACCCGCGCACACCTGTCACACAGCCATGAGGAAAATTCTAAATGGAATTCTCTCAATTAAGCTTTGAATTGGATGTTTTGCAGGTTGGCTTGGGCCAGTTATGGTATCTGCAGGTTAAATAAACCAAAATAAGAGCTAAAAAAACCCAAATGGGGTAGGAAATTGATACCTTTCCCCAATGGAGTTGCCAATCTGTTGCACCTCTTTTGTCACCTAAATGAGAAAAAAAGAGGTGCTTACAAGCTTAGTTGGGTTAGCTAAGAAAGACAACAGTAAAGTAAAGGGTTAGAAAAAGAAACATAAAAGACTAAGCTAAGAATTAAACTAAGAAAGGAAAGAGCAACTAAACTATTGAGCATAAGGGCATAAGAACAAGAAACCAATAAGACTCATGTCACCAATGGAAAGGATTGTATTAGTGAAAAATAAAACACTGAGAAGAAAGAGGACTTTGGGTCCCTTCTTCCTCCAAGGGAGAGCTCGTGGACCCCCACAATTTGAGCTTTTCTTACAACTTTGAAAACTTGATAGAAATGGTGAAAGAATCCCAAGCTAATCCACTCAAAAGGTGAGGTGGATTGCCCAAATGTAATGATGCTAGTATACTCTTGATGAGAAAAGAGGATTCCCCAAGAGAATAATAGCACCATAACCTTGCAAATGAATTCCTTGAAAATGTAGTGCACCCATGGCCTTGTTTTATAGCATCACTTTGAGGTATTGTGTAACCATCTTTTAGTGTGAAAAGGGGTTGTTTAGGGCATTTTTAGGTCTTTGACCAGCCACTCGGTCGGATCCAGCCGAGATTTGGATGTCAAATCAACTTGGAAGCTGAAACAGAAGTGGGTGGGAGGTCGACCAATCTCATAAATGCACCGTTCTCAGGTGTGCATGGATTTTAGCGACCACACTCACGTATCATGCACATGTGCGATTTTCTTGCGTTTCTGGATGGTGCATGTGCATGCACACCCTGTGTAGTCATAGTGCACCTTGATTTTATCATTGGTTGTATAGTTTTGGACCTTTTGGAAATGTTTTTTTGGTAATTTTGGTCCATGTGTGAACTCATAGCCGTTTGACAATGTTGGATTCCTGTAACCATTTGTGGACGAAATTTTAGTGATAACAACAATATTCCTCAAATAAAAATGGGTCCCTTATCCACATTTATGGGGCTACCGGAATTTTCTACTGAACTTTCTTCAAGGGTTGACATCAATGACAACCAACTCAATTAATAAATAAATATAAAGTGTGGCTATGACCAAGCGATGTAATATGTGGATTGTATTTCTGAATTTTAATAATAAAATGTGATGTCAGCTGCTAAGGGAACATGGACAAAAATGGGGCCTAATTTTCCATAAGAGAGGGGAATGTCTAGGGATGTATAAGATAGGTGCAAGGGGGAATTACCCATATTTATTAATTCAACCCACATTCTTGAATTTTATTATGACTATGTATTAAAATCTATTTTCAGATTGAGTATCCCCAAATCCAATCATTGAATGCATGTAAGAGAGTGGGTGCGAGAAGGAACATCCCATAATTATTGGGAGCATGGAGGTTGAAGAAAATCATCTTGGGGAAGTGTTCAAGTCAAACAAGTAATCCAAATAGAGGAAATTCGTATGGGCAACTACAAAAATTATAGAGAGTTAATGTTTTTACATGAACAACAAGTAGAGAGTAGAAAAAGAGAGATTGGAGATGGAGAAGCCATGGAGCGTGAATTTTGGAAAATTTTGGAGTGTTTCTAGAGATTTTTGGAGTTGAATACTAAAGAGCCATGTTTTCAGGCCTAAAGAGTGAACTCCTATGTGAGTTGCATTGTAGCAACAAGTGTTTGTTGGTGTTTTCTAGTAGTTTTCCTAGCAGTGAGCTCCCTTGATTCCCAATAGAGAGATTCTTGGTTACTTGTGCCAGAGAGACTCTAATAAATGAATGGGATGCCTAAGGGTTTGATATCGGTGAAGGGGTGCATTCCTTGGGTTGGGAAGGTTGAGAATAAGAGAGCTAGTTGAAAATAGGGATAGTTATAGGAGAATACGAGTGAGTTGTAGGATTTATGAATTGTGAGTGGAAAGTGAGAGACCACCTTTTTTTGTGTATTTCAAGGCTCATGTTGGTGATGACATGTTGTTGATATTTAGAACAGAAAGTCTATGGTTGGGTGGAACGTTCGTCTCAAGCAGTTGGTTTCACAAATATTTTAAAAGATAAGTGGTGTATCTTGTTGTAGTGTTTCTTTATGATTTTTAATAGATGTGAATTCACTATGTGTTTAAGACTAACTTATATGCTGCTATAATGAGTTATTAACTACATTCATGTGTGATTTTATCATGTTGTGGATGCAATTAATTAATGGTATCAATCAATAGTTGAATCCATGTGTTTAATTCATAGCTAGTAAGCTACATAAAATTAGTTAGCAGTAAATTTTATTTTTTATGAGTTTTTTGCATGTAATAGACCTCAGTTGGGTTGGGGAATGTTACAATGTAGTCTATTTTATGCTGTAGAAAATATTGATAAAAAAAATTATATCATTTCTAAAGAGTATAACCAAAAAATAGAGACGACAACTAGATATGGATTACTTGTATTTGGTGCAAAGGAAAAAAAGTTACAGGGGTCTTAGTTGGAATAGATTTGAGTATGTTGGCCATGGCATGATTTATCCTACATTCTCTGGAGAATTTTAGAATGTAATTGAATACAATATACTACATTTTTCATGGAATTTATTGATTCTATGGTGTTCATATTGATGTTTGAGCACAAAGCACAAGGATGCAGATGAACATAGATCAAGATCTGTTTCCTCAGTGGAATATAGAGAAAATGAATTCAATTATGAAGATATACATGTTACTCTTAAAGGAGAGGTTTTAAAATTTTAAATTTGTACAATTGCTCATAATGAAATTTTTGATATAGCCACAAGGGAGTGATTGAAAGAATACGATAAAAATTGGGCATAAATAAGTAGTTCTAGTAAGCATGTATAATTACAACATCTGCAGAGATGGTTCCCCAATTTATGATTTAGTGATAAAATGGTCCTCACAGATTCTCTAAAAACTATCAAGTGGAGGAGAGACCATATTAGGTGAAATATGTTTGAAATAGAATTCTATGTACTCACTCATATTTCTATTCTTTCACCTTTTATATTTCATAATGTATTCATCATTGAATTTTATAGTTGATTTCATTTTTTTGGCTTTGAACAAGATTAATATGAATATCACAATGCTCATTAAGAAAGGAAAAGACTCTTAAAAAACACCACCTCATATTGAAAAAATTGTATTTAAAAAAATATTGAATGATTTCAATGAGTCCCATAGAATCACTAAAGAGAAGAAAGCATGAGGATTGGACCCTCAGTCATCACAATGAAAACCACAAAGTTCATAAATATTGTATACTTGTGGCTATCGATTTCATTTGCTTGTACTTATTTATTTTCATATGTTTTTGACTTTTTATTTTTCTTTGATGTAATCTTGTAGTACCATTGACATAATTTTGTGGTCATGTATTAGACATCAACAAAATTAATTAATATTATATTTTTTCTTATGTACAAGTATGTATGGATATAAATAAATTAACTATTACATATTCTTCAAGTCAAGTCAATAAGTCTACAATTAGAGGTCACTTTGTAAGTTTATCAATATAATCTCATTTATTATTCTGATATATTAGCTTAATATATGTGATTATTAAATATGGTTTTCTCTTATTGCATATAGTTAAATGAATATAATTATGAGCCTTCTAAGGAAGAATTGAAATATTCCCTAAGGAAGGGCTACATGAGAATGGTGGAAGATATGTAGCCCATGCCCATTGTAATTAATTGTTAATTATGTGTTTATTTGTTAGCTTATATATAGTTTGAATTATTCATTCATTATTTGAAATATATCATATTATTCCAAACCGATGATGATGAGGGTGACTTGGAAAAATTGAAGGATATTGGCAATTGTTTAACTTATTTGTTTTTTGTTACCTCTTTAAATGTAAACAATTTTATTTTATTTTATTAAACTTGTCTTCTTTTATTGTGTTTTCATATAGTGACTTCGATGAGGAGGGTTAAAAATATGAAGCAGGAATTCCCAACAATTCAATAGACTTATGTTGTCAAATTCATTTATTTTCCTTATATGTGTGCATATCTTTCAGTGCAATGTTATATACAAAGTTGACATTTCCTTAGTGTGGTAGAGTACCACTTGTTTACATGAAGAAAACATTACATGGTTATTTTACATTTTAATTTAAAATCTCATCATTTTTTTAACCGAAACAAAAATTTATATTCATTCAAAAAATAGCTACGTCAAATCTAGAAACAAGATACATCCAACTGAGTTCATGAGACTTCCACAAAACTGACATTATATAACAATACATATAACAATCCTTCTTCCAACAAAAGTATGTGAGGGAGAGATCCAACCCTTGATTTTTTGTAACTAAGTATTGTTGCTTCTTAGGTACAAGAATAAATTCTAAAAAAGTACTTGCATAAAAATATACAAAAATAGAACATAATTACTTTTGTGCAGTACCCTCCCCCACTAAACATGGCAGGCTCTAGAGTTTGTCAATTTCCCAACATATTGTTTGATTCTTCCTCTTTCACTCTACATTCTCGACTTGTTTTTCTTCCCCTCTTTAATGGGGGAAAAGGACGTGAATCATCCTTTAAATTTTTTGCAAATGAAGGAGAATCAGAGATATTTCCCTCTCCAAATTCTTCCTCCTCATCCTCTTTTTCATCCTTTGACTCCTTTAGTGATTCTAATTTGTTCTCTTATGGAGTTGTCTATTTTACCTCAAATGGAGTCATTTCCTTAGTGATAATAATTGAGTAATCTATTTCCTCGTAGATTTTTTATACTTTCTCATGAAGATGAGTCTTGGGATTTTCCTTCTCTTGTTATTGGGTACGTGCCTTTGATTTTTCCTACTCTGCATCTTATTTCTCATAAAGAATTTCAAACATTTTATTGGAGAGAATGGATGATCCCAGCTGACACTTATTTGCAGGGTGGGAACCCTTGGATTATGGTTTCTTGTGCCTTTTGTGATCAGGTTTGAATGTTTTTTCTCAATGTTGTTTTGGGGTTGAACCTGTTTCAAAGGGGCCTACGATGCTTGTGTACTTGGACAATTTGTTTTTTGAAATGAACATAAACATGGAATATACTCATAATAAAGTACTTGGAGATGACTCTAACCCTCCATATTGAGTTGAATCACTTCTATAATACCCTTTAGTAAGTCCACTTCCACACAAATTCTAGTATATGTATACATTCCCAATTTTATCTTTTCATGGTCAATGAAGTGACCCATCTTGTCTCCAATAATTTTAAGAGTGGATTTATCCCATAAGATCACAAGAGATGTGGAATCCTGACCCATATAGGGGGAAACCTTATCTCACTCCTCTTTAGTATAAAAAATGAATAGAAAAAAACCACTCCCACATTAAATAAATTGACAAGGAAAATCCCCTTTTTTTTTACCCATACCTCAACTACTCCAAGATTGGGCCATAATCCTATGAAATTCACAATTATTT
>ML788329.1:213174-232828 GCA_009831015.1 Picea engelmannii | reverse complement strand
AGCATCAACTGGATGGAAGCACCAACTTCCAGTCACATAGGAACAAACCTGTACAAGTTGCAACTTTCTGAGAGCACCAACTCTCTTGTTTCTATAGCACCCACTAGAAGGAAGCACCAACTCCCTGAGTGTTCTAGCACCAACTGGATGGAAGCACCAACTTCCAGTCACACAGGCACCAACATGTATATCAGAGAATAATAGTTCTCCCTTGCACCACCCTACCTCCATGGTTTTTCTGGCTACAACCAGATGGAAGATACAACTCCCTATGTTCAAGCACCCACTTGAAACTCTAAGGACGACTATCCTCCCTAGAACCACCCTACCACCTTAAGATATAAATCTTTACTTGCTGAAATTTATTATAGTGATACAAGATTTATCAATGGCTTACTAGTCACATCATTGTTCTTCTACACTACTCTGCTCTACCTGCATTAGTGTCTTCCTGCTTACATCCCCTTGCACTTTCTGTTCTTTTTTGTTTTATCCTCTGTAGCATTTCTATGCTCTACTCTTTTTCTTCCTATGCAACAACAACTTATGTTTAGCTTATCTTCTGCCTTTATGCTATGTACTACCTCTGCATTTCATTTGTTGCACCTCTCAACTCTACTTAAGATTGATCTCACAGTCTCCTTATACCCACACGCCTATCTATTAGAGAAGCACTCACCCTTCTTTTTTCTGCATGTCTTTCTCATGCCAATTCCTCTACCAGATCATCCTGACAACTCTTCATATTCTCTGTGGTTATACCTAGTCTATTCATCATGAATGGTCATTATGCTGAGATTGTTTGGCTTCTTTGGTAGTTATAGTATTCGATAATTTTTCATTTGTCAATTGTCTCTATGATTAATCTTCATACCACTGGAAGTTACCTCGAGACTCTTCAACTCCTCTGGCGATCCTCCTGAAGACTCTTCAAATTCTTTAGCATAAACAATCAGTGGTTTCTGGAAGTTACCCACAGAACCTCCATGCACTCATGCCTTTGGCGCCTTTTCCCTTCCTGAGAAAACTACACAGTGGGCACTAGATTTTCTGTCTAAGCCCCTTCCTTCCACATGACCACGAACTATGATCAGACACCTATCAAAAAGGCATTTCGCAACTTGGCTATCTCCGATGTGGATCCTAGAAAAATGTTATTTCCTCCCTTAATCCTCCGACGATGTGACCTCCATCTCTGACCCAAGGCTTAATCTCCTGGGTGCTTCGTAACTTCACGTATTGGGTAATCTACCATGAGTCACCCCGACTCTCTGCTTGCCATATCAATGGTTCACACTCTCTCTTTGATCACCGAATGTGATCAAATTCTGACCTCGTATGTCAGGTGTTTGAACCTGAGCCAACGTTGACTCTTCCAACTCCCAATTCCCAATTCAATTCTCTATGTTAGATCGACGGCCCACAACCCTCTGTGATCCAATGGTCCATATCTTATTGAGACTTCTCATTTAGAAAAGTTGGAGGACTACTCACCTCCCTTCTCCCAATATCCAATTTGTCAAAACCTGCTCCAGATCAATGACCCATGATCCTCGGTGATCTGATGACCCAGATCATATTAGGACTTCACATTTCGTGAAGTTGGAGGACTACTCACCTCCATTCTTCCAAATTTTGACTTTATGAAACCCGCTCCAAATCAACGACCCATGACATTCCTCAATCCAATGGCTGTGGTCAATATCGTGAACTTGGACTTCACAATGTCTACAGACTACTCAACATAGTTCTTCCGATTCATGATTCTATGAATTTTCTTTATCGGCTACCACGTGTCCTTCCTAGATGAACTGCTAGGATTTTTGTGGCTCCCAACTCCTCGGGTATTTGCCTCCTACCTTCCCAATATTTGTGAGTGTCATATCAACGACTCACAACTCCCCATGATCAAATGGTCTAGATCAACTCATGAAATTAGACATCGCGAGCTCCTACAACTCTCACCTTTGACTTTTTCAATTCGCAAGTCAGCGAAATGTTGATTTCTCGCCACATGTCCTTCCTTAATGGACGACCAGGATTCCTTCGCAGATTTGGAGTGTTGAATGATTTCTGGGCTTATCCTCTTTGCAAATCCACTAGATCTAATGGTTGATGGTCCTTCGTTCTCTGATATGACGGCTGAGTTCTAATCTCCTCTTCTGTGCGCTCCTCCTGTCTAGACTTTGATATGATGGCCCAGATCATTCACAGTGATCGATCCAATGGTCATTGTCACTCCGCCTCTTGAGGTTTGGTTTTCTCAAATATCTAAGTGTCAATAGCCATGACCTTTGATCCTTCTGCGAGCCTTGATGTATGGGATCTCGTCTACACGTCTTAGAACGTTATTTCTCTAGAGATTCTCGAGCCTTCTCTTCTGTGTCTTCCCAAAAGAATTATGGTGCCCATCTGGCACATTCTCACTGTAATCATGCCATTGTTGTTGTTGTTCTTGTCTGTCAACATGTCATCTTCACTATTGTTCTTGCCATCAATGACAAGCACAATATTCCTATAAACATGCCAACAATCTCCCCCTTTGTAATTGATGGAAACCTTGAACGACTGCACTCTTCTACTTAGACCTCCAACTGTAGCATGACCATAGATTTTATACCCCTTTGACATCAATGTCAAATAAAACATGCTCCTCCTAAGATGTTGCATTACTTTTCGGAGGTATCACATATTCAACCAACACATACTCCCCCTAATAGGATGGAATCTCTTAGGTGAGAGAAGGGATGACACCCAGCTTCTAACAGTTAGTAAATATTTCTACAATTTGTTCTGTGGTTGGAATGTAATGAACCTGAACAATCTTATTGATGACCTTCTCTCTTAGAAAATGGTATTTTATGGGGATGTTCTTGGTCTTGGAATGAAACACTGGATTCTGGGACCTGTTCATCTTCATATTCAGCTATGTCCTCTGTAGTATACTCAATATTGCTCACCTCTCTTACTGAGACTCCTTCATCAACCATTTCTTGTCATAATTGAATGACTCCCCCTCTCACTCTTCTCTCTTTTCTTATGACTGTTCTCCCCCTTCATTTCTAAAAGATTAGCTTTCCTTGACAAGGTCTGTCCTCTTGTTATCTCTACAGGATGTCATGTATATAATTTTGTACATCAGAATGTTGTTGTTGTGGATGTTGTTGTCCTACTGGAACATTGTGCAATTGTAGCTCATATTTTTCAAACAACCCTTGGATCTGCCCATCGATTCTCATCAATCTCTATTACTACAATTTTATTTTTCTTCCATGATGCCTACAATCCAAGGCTTTTATGACCATATTCATCATAAGAAAAAACAATAGTCGTTACGAACACTCTCATACCTCCTTTGATTTATCCATGAAGGTGTCTCTCTTCTAAACTTACTTTGAGGTGTATGAGTAGCTTCTGGATGTCTTCCTTTAGCTAATATTCTAAATATTGGAATATTTATTTCATTCTTTGAACATGAAGAACCAGAGTCATACCTTCTTTCCCTTTTTACAAATGAAGAACCTGTGTCATACTTGTCTTCACCCTTTACAAATGAAGGACTCGCATCAGGTTTCTTAGGAGTACTAATTTCTTCCTTGTTGTATCCAAGACCAGATTTTTCATTTGGTGATCTCTAAATATGCAAGATCTCATCTGGGGTTATGGAGTTGTTCAAGAAATTGATTTGGGTGTTTGACTTCTCAATCTTCTTTCTAAGATTCACAACTTCTTCTTCCATCTTATGACATGATTCTTCTTCTACTTCTTCAATGGGATAAATGCTAACAGAACATTCTTTTATTGTATCTGAGTCTTCTTCTTTACTTGCAAGGTAGGATTCAATATCAACATTATTATCTGTCCTTATTCCTTTATTCATCACTTGTCCTGAGTTTATAGACTTTATCTTACAATCTTTCTTTTTCCATGTGCTGACATTTCTAGCTAAGGCTTTTATCCTTGGATCTGCTTTGTACTTCTTCAGATGGCAGTTTGTAGCTTTGTGGCCAAAGTTATGACAGTTATATCATTTGATCTCATCATTCAATAGGTCAAAGTGATTGGTGCAACGTTGTCGACTCATTGGATTTTTAGTTCTATGTTGCAAGGATTGTTTATTTCTTGATTTCCTCAGTTCTGTGTCTCTAAACTTAATTTGAAAGTTTGCAATCTTATGAACAAAATTAGAGCAGTAAAAATAGTAACCATGGAAGAAATTTTGGTTCTTGAAGGATGGCCTTCTTCTTGGAAGTTGTTTCTCCATCTTCTGATATCTTTTTTTTTCATCAGGGATCATCATGTCTTTATTATCTTCTGTTGGTAGAGTACTCACATGGTCTGATTGTCTTCTGACTTGGAACTTGATCATTTTTACTGATTCTTTTCTTTCTGGTTGTTTTTTGCTTGAACCACTTACATAGCCTAAACCAGTCTTCAAAAAAGGAGATCTTTGTTTGCTCAAAATGTTGTTTAGTTCTGCTACGACTTTAATGCTTGGAAGATTTTGGATACAATTCTTTAAACTTCTCCATCTCTTTTTTGGTTCTTACTACCTCTTCTTCAAGGCTTCACATATTGCCTTATTCTCTGATAATTGTTGTTTCAGAATGTCCTCTATTTTCTTTTCCTCTTCTAATTCCACTTTTAGCAGGGCAAAGTCTTCATCGGGTTTTTTTACTATCTTTCTTGAACTACATCAGTAATTGTTTTTTCTTTTTCTTCTTAAATATGAGTCTATCAATTTCTTCTACGACACTGATCAGTTCTCCTTCCAAGTCAACCACATCTTCTTCATAATTGACATCACTTCCTGTGATTTTATTATCATAATCCTCTTTGGCCATAAGAATAAATTCATTAACCTTATCTTCACAAGTAGAGTCACTATCTGTGTCTCCTAAAGAGTCATCATTGTTTACACATAAACTTTTCTTTTTACCAAATATCTTGGATTTGTACTCCTCTTCACCTTTAGAGTTCTGGTCCTTCTTCTTGTGTGGACACTTAGATGCAAAGTGACCTATATTTCCACATTTAAAAAATTTGAAGGGAAACTTGCCTGAGTACTTTCCTGATCCTTTATTTAGTATTCTCACAAATTTTTCTTCAATTTCATCAGGCTCATAATTCTCATTCTTATCTACTATAAATGATGCTTCTCTAGAGGTGGGTGTGTCTTTACCTATCCTGATTTCATATGCATTAATCGTTCCTAGAAGTTGATCAAAAGGAAGAACTTTTAGATCATTAAGTTCTTCTATAGAAGAGACCTTTGGGTTGAACCTATTTGGTAGATATCTCAAAAGTTTTTGAACTAAAGAGGCTTCTTCAATTTTTTCACCAAATCCTTTCATTGCATTTACTAGTTCATCAACTCTCAGAAAGTACATCCCAACAGTTTCATCCTCTTTCATATTTAGCTATTCAAACTATAATCTGTAGGTTTGGAGCTTGGCATCCTTTACCTTCTCATTACATTCATCACTACTAATGAGTCTATCCCACATATATTTGGCATATTTTAAGTGCATAGCTTTTACAAATTTTGCTTATGCAAGCCCACTTAGAATAGCATTCATATCCTTAGCATTGAAGGTGAATTCTAGCTTGTCATCCTTAGAATCTAGTACAACTGGCTTTACATAACCGGTCTCTACCACATCCCAGACATCTGCACCTAAATCCACTATGTAGGTTCTCATCCTAACTTTCCAGAAGGAAACAATTGTTCCATTGAATAAAGGGGCCTTGTTTGTTGAATTTCCTCCATGTTTAGTCATGTTTAAGATCTAGGATCTACCCTTAAATAAAGGGAACTCACTCTGATACCAATTGTTGAAAAACTGAGAAGGGGGGGGGGGGTGAATCAGTGATTTTTGTGCTTAAACAATTATGTCCATTTATAATCTCATTACAAAACACTCAATTATGATAAAAATAATTAAGTGAAGTAAGAAATAGAGTATTCACCATCAATCACACACATGAAACACACAGAGACAGATATTCCTGAGGAAACCCATAAAGGGAGAAAACCTCTTCTTCTTGATATGATAAGTAATCTTTATTTTCTGTACATTATCACTCTTATGAGCACCAACTCCTTTTGAGGCTACCACCTCTTTTCTACAAGAAACAATTTGTTGAGATCACCAACTCTCTCGTTTCTATAGCACTCACTAGAAGGAAGCACCAACTCCCTTTGTGTTCCAACACCGACTAGATGGAAGCACCAACTAGATGGAAGCAGCAACTTCCAGTCACACACGTACCAACCTGTACAAGATTAAACTTGTTGAGAACACCAACTCTCTTGTTTATCTAGAACCCACTAGAAGGAATCACCAACTCCCTGAGTGTTCCAGCACCAACTGGATGGAAGCACCAACTTCCAATCACACATGTACCAACCTATATAAAAGAGAAAAATAGTTCTCCCTTGCACCACTCTACCTCCCTGGTTTTTCTGGTTGCAACCAGATGGAAGCTACAACTCCCTCTGTTCAAGCACCCACTTGAAACTCTGAGGACGACTGCCCTCCCTAGCACCACCCTACCACCCTGAAATATAAATCTTTGCTTGCTGAAATTTATTACAATGATACAAGATTTATCAATGTCTTACCAGTCACATCACTGTTATTCTACACTACTCTTCTCTACCTGCATTAATGTCTTCTTGCCTGCATCCCCTTGTGCTTTCTGTTCTTTTGTGTTTTATCCTCTGTAGTGTTTCTATGCTCTTCTCTTTTTCTTCCTGCGCAACATCTACTTTTGTTTAGCCTCTATTATTCATTTATGCTCTGTGCTACCCCTGCATGTCATTTGCTGCACCTCTCAGCTCTACTTCAGATTGAGCTCATAGTGTCCTTCTACCCACATGCCTAACTATCGGAGAAGCACTTACTCTTCTCTATTATGCATGTATTTCTAATGCTAAGTCCTCTGCCAAATCATCTTGGCAACTCTTCGTATTCATTGTGGTTATACCTAGTCTGTTCATAATGAATGGTCATTATGCTAAGATTCTTTGGCTTCTCTGGCAGTTACAGTCTTCAATACTTTTCCATCTGTCAATTTTCTCTATGATTAATATTCCTACCACTGACAGTTACCTCAAGACTCTTCAACTCCTCTGGCAATCCTCCTGAAGCCTCTTCAAATTATCTGGCAGAAAAAATTAGTGGTTTCTTGCAGTTACCTAGAGAACCTCAGTGCGCTCATACCTTTGGTGCCTTTTCCCTTCCTGAAAAAACTACACAGTGGGTGCTATATTTTCTGGCTAAGCCCCTTCCTTCCATATGACCATGAACTGTGATCAAATGCCTATCAAAAATGTGTTTCACATATCGTCTATCTCTGATGTGGAGCCTAGCGACATGCTAGCTCCTCCCTTAATCCTTCAACGATGTGACCTCCAGCTCTGACCCATGGCTTAATCTCTTGGGTTATTCGTAACTTCGCATATGGGGAAATATTCCATGAGTCACCCCGACTCTTTTCTTGCTAGATCAACGGTCCATGCTCTCCCTTTGATCGTCGGCTGTGATCAAATCATGACCTCATGTGTCAGGTGTTTGAACGTGAGCCAACCCTGACTCTTCCAACTCCCTATTCCTGATTCAGCAATCTGTGTCATATCGACAACCCATATACCTCTGTGATCCAAAAGTCTAGATCTTATCGGTACTTTGTGTTTCTCTAATTTGGAGGACTACTCACCTCCCTTCTCCTGACTTTTAATTTTCTGAAACCTACTCCAGATCAATGACCCATGATCCTCAATGATCCAACGACCCAGATCATATTGAGACTTTTCATTTTGTGAAGTTGGAGGACTACTCACCTCCCTTCTTCTAACTTTCAATTTTTCAAAACCCACTCCAAATCAACAGCCCACGACATTCCTCGATCCAATGGTTATGATCAATATCACGAACTCAAATTTCATGATGTCTGCGGACCACTTGATGCATTTTTTACAATTCTTGATTTTGATTTATCGTATGCCATGTGTCCTTCCTAGATGAATGGCTAGGATTGTTGCAGCTCCCATCTCCTCGGGTATTTTCCTCCTGCCTTCCCAATATTTGTGAGCATCAGATCAATGGATCACAACTCCCCATGATCTAAAAGTCTAGATCAACTCGCGAACTTGGACATCGTGAGTCCCTACAACTCTCACCTTTGAATTTTCCAGTTCGCAAGTCAGCTAAATGTTGATCTCTTGCCATGTGTCCTACCTTAATGGATGGTTAGGATTCCTTCGCAACTTTGGAGTGTTGAATGACTTATGGGATTATCCTCTTTGCAACTCCATTGTATCTAACGGTTGTTGGTCCTTCACGCTCTAATCTGATGATTGAGGTCTAATCTCCTCCTCTACACACTCCTCCTGTCTGGACTCTGATCTAACGACCCAGATCATTCACAGTGCTTGATCTAACAGTCACTATCACTCCTCCTCTTGAGCTTTGGATTTCTTAAATCTCTAAGTGTCAAAGGCCACGACCTTTGATCCTTCTACGAACCTTTATGTATGGGATATCGTTTGCACATCTCAGAACTCTATATCTCTTGAGCTTCTCAAGATTTCTCTTCTTATTCTTCCCAAAAGACTTCTGGTGCCCACCTAACACATTATGCCTATAATCATGCCATCGTTGATGTTTTTCTTTCCTGTAAACATACCATCGTCATTGTTTTTATTTCCATCAATGAAAAGCACAGTCTTCCTATAAACATGCCAACAGAATGATGGATAGGGTTTGAATAACCAACAGAGAGAGTCGAGTGGTGGCTAGGGTAAACCCTAGATCTAGAGAAAAATGCTCTCCTTGCTTTTTTGCATTCATGTTTTTTTTTTTTAATAAATAAAAGTTAAAATCTCATCATCATGTATTTATATATAGATATAGATATAGATATTCCATAGTGTGAAATTGATTTATTGTTTTTGCAATAGAATTTTATAATTGCATTAATGGATACATGGTTTTTTTCTCTATTCATGGTGTAAATTGACTTAATGTTATCAGGGTAGTGCATTTATGTATACATGGTTTTTGTCTTGTGATTAGTATAATGAAAAGTAGACAAAGTGAGAGATATATAGAGTGTGAGTAGAAGGCCAATTGTGGATAAAAGTCTGAACATAGGTGAATTAAATGTAAATTAGGTCAGAGAGGAAAGAAAGGCCTTATGTAAACTATTTATAGTGTAATGATTAATAGAAGCAACATTGTGTTATGTTCTAGTGTGTAATCATATTATCATGGTAAATATTTTATACTCTGATGTATATTACGTGAAGATTAAGTATGTAGGTTTGAAGAATGTCGAATGAAATATCTACATTTTGAAGAAGAGAAGTTGAATCAATGAGATCATAGGAACAAGATTGAGGAGGACAAATTTCATATGAACTTCATGAAGGAAAAATGAGTAAGGAAATAGTGCCTTCAAAATAAATCAAAGACCTAGAAATTCAAAGAATGGGAAGAAGTCTTTCTTGTACAGAGAATGATTGATGATACCTACAAAGTTAAATCAATGACATGAATGTTATTTCGAGGTCATGATTAGAGGAGTCAACAATGGAAAGTGAACATGAGCTAAGGAGAATATCTAAGAGAATATCGATCGTTGATCACTAGAAGGATCAACGATGATCCAAGTATCAGTGATATTGTTGAGTAAGTATATCTAACCATCAGACTCGAAGGAGAGATAAACGATTCTCATTACAGTGAACCATGGAAAATGGAGGTTATAAGGTATTCGATGTTGTAAAATTCCCAAGGTCCCAATGATGAAAAGTGTCTTGCTAATGTAAGAAATTACATTTAAGAAGTGACACGTGGAGACCTGGTCCCACAATACCTAGTTTATTTGAAAAAACTTTGATGGAGAAGATTAGATCGTTGAGTTAATAGATCGAAAACCCTCATCGAGATAGAGATATGTCAAGATGACATCAGAGACCCACTCTGGGGAAGACATGTGGAAGCAAGGTTCCAGACTGATCATAGTTTTGTGGTGGCCCACATTGTGAGATAAACTAAAATCAAAGGATAATCAATGGTCCATATTGGATCTATGATCTGGATCGATGGTGATCCATCATTGAATTATATCGTAGAGAAAGAGATCGTGACTGTTGATCACCAGTGGGATCAACAGTCCAGGTCATTGCAGACCGCCACCTTCAGGAGTTTTGGGTTGTTGAGAAGGGCATGAAGGCCCGACATCCTGGGACCGCTAAATGTTGCAGTCATCCGTTGAAGAGTATAGATCAACGACCATTGGAACGAGTGGTGCAATGGAACTAGAATATCCATCATCGGTAATTAGAATGAATCAATGGTGAATTTAATTTCAATGATCCCCGACACAATTAGAGCCAATCGTCGATTGGGAGAGGATATCTATGACCAAGGTTGAATGTGTATAGAAAAATTTCTTGAATTTTAATGCAAGGGTCACCATCCATAGATTGGTTTATGGAAATAAAACTCATATTCATAGACTATGGTCACATGGAATGAGAGCACTAGAAGTTAGTGCCAAAGTTTAAGCGCTTGTTGATTTCAAATCCCACTTCCGAATTTCCCTCCCCTTTCTATTTCCCCAATTTATTTTTTCCATTTATTTTCCCTCTTCTATACCTACCCTCATTCCCATTTTATGTTCTCCCTTCTCTTTTACCTTTATAGTTACTATACTTAGTCACATTTCAAAAAAATCAGCGGGTTCGTTGGTTAGCGAACTCATGAGTCTTCACCTCCATCCATGTTCCTATGTCATGAGTTCGACCGACCACCTTGTTATAATATACTTAACTATTTTTTCTACCGCAGGTTCACAGGTTCAAGATTTCATCTTCCAAGTTATGAAATCTCCAGTTTTCACCCAAAGACTCGTGATCTACATTATGACCGTTAGACTTGTCAGGGGTACTAAGCCCCTAAGTATTTCATTTCTCCTATATCAAATTTCAACCGACCGTTGCTTAATACTTAGCTTATTTTTTATTGTTCACAACTGCATGTTGGCAGGTTAAAAAAAAATCCCAAATTCAAATTTCTCTTGTTTGTCCCCACCATCTTCGTTCTTTTCCCAATACACATTTTGTATGGTTTGATGCTAATAACTGATCATTCAGGGTATGTAAATATTTCCATTAATAGTGAATGGCTCAAGAAGATTTTTTCCATTAATTTTCATTAAATCATGATTTATCAAGAGTTATATTATTATTATCTCTCTTAAAGGATTTCATTTCAATTTATTATCCAGCTGAAAGAACACTCTCGTCAACCTATGGAAACAACAACTAGACAACATTTATGTGGTGATACTTTGAATATTTGTGGTCGTGAAGACCAGAACTTTTAGTGGTCCAGAGCATACTCATATTACTTTTCTCCTCCTACATAGAAAGATATAATCTAGACATCCGGAATTGCTCGCGCAGGGTGTGTCCCTAAGGTATTTCACTGCAAAGAATTGGATGCATGGTGCATTGAGAAGTACGTACCAAGTCAGCAAATTATACAACTTCAAGATCATTCGTCCATCTCTCTTTCACCGCAAGTATTTCATAAGATGTTGAAGCTCCTTGAGCCAACACTTACCTTCAAAGGAGAGGATTGCAAATATTTTTTGAAGAAACATGACAATGGCCTGGATTTCTTGCCCGAGTTCCTGGAGAATCCCACGACTACCCCAAAATATATAACCATGATTCACGTAGACTCTTTTACGAACCCTCTTTGGGAAATTGCTTAGTTGTTCACTAGGTTGACAGGTCAAGAAATCCCAAACACCATTTCTCACATGATTCTTTATATTTTATATTTTACATTTAAACAGAAAGCTATCTTCAATTGGGGAAAAATCATTTCCATTCAAATATCCTCCCAATTTTCACATTACAAAAGAGACAAGAAATTCTTTCTATCTTCTTATTTGGTATTTGCAATAGTATATTGTTGTCATTTTTTGAAATTGACTATTTGTAAGAGGGTGAACCTTGAAATTGATCCAGTTATCTTATGGTCTCAAGCATTGTGGAGACACAAGACTTCTTTTCATTTTTACGAAGTTTACAATGATTTCGTTTCAGTTTTCAAAGGACTGTTGTTTGGTAAAAATACCCCCAGGATATCAGACCAGGCTAGCAAATTCTTGGAGAAAATGGGAACATTCGAGCAAACAAAAAATCACAGTGTTATCGGGATCTTCTGTTCCAAGGAAAATCCCTCTTTTCTTCCATACCATGTATCTGATAAATTGTTTATTACGGAAGTGGCAAGGTAATACAATTTTTGGTTTCATTTTTTCCATGAAAAACAGAAAAAACCATTCATCCCCTTTCCTTGGAAAATTGGAGAGTTCATATTCAGGAATATAAACAAAATTGATGAGTTTGTGAATCACTTCCATAATGTAAATTTGAAATATGATAAAAACATAAAGGGGTTTCACCCTAATAAAATATTCGTGAAACATATGTTGTCAGTAGGATTCAACAACTCATTCACTAGTACTATTTTAAGTGAATAAGAAGACAACAACTTAGGCTCTATTGCACATAATGTTGGTGACTTGGAAACAATACTTAGTACTAATGAGTTTTACAAGAAAAAAGGAAAGGGTCCTAGTGAGAAGACCACTGAGTCTCCAGTTGTTACTCCTAGAAATACCACATCTCGGAGCAATGATCCAATGGAATACCCAATTGGGAAATATACCAACAATATTTCAAGTGATGGAGGAGAAAATAACCCCTCCTCTGGTAAAATCGAGATCTCACACAAGCTCCCTCTGAGAAAGAAGAGGAAGAATGTTGTGGAAGAGGAAGAAGACCATGACATCAACAACCTCTCTCTTGAACACATGGAGCTTGAGGCAGAAATTGAGAAAACATTTCCCACCATTTATCAGCAAGGATATATGGCCCACCAAAATTCATCATTAGATATCATTGAGAATGAGACCTTCAGTGAAGAAGATTCATTCTCTTTCCAAATCATTGTCTTTGATAGGGAATCTATGAAATGAATTATTGAAAAATGTGATATGAAAAATAAGAAAGGAAAATATTGTTCATAGGTTGAACTAAAAGATATGCGGTAGTCACAGATTTATAAAATTCACAGAGCAACCATGGATGCTCTTGATGAATCCATTGGTGGTGTAGAAGTAGAAAACACGAAGTTGAAAGAAAGGATCTGGGAGTTGGAAGACGCATTAATGCCTCTTCCAATTATTTCCAGTCCTTTGTCAATATTTAGACCCACCACACCCATTGTTAAATTGAATGGATATTCAAGCCTACTTACATCAACCAGGATCTATGTAGAAAGAATTATCAAGAAAATAATGGTGTTGATCACATAGGTATGGCAGGTTTCAAAAAACATTGTTTCTTTTGGCTCGAGGGCGCATTCCTTCCATGAATATTTGCAAGTTGATATGAAGAAAGAAGAACTTTTCTACCTTGATGTTGTAGTACCCTTTGGAATCAAAGTCCCTAACATGACATAACTGAGAAGAAGATAGGAGGATATTCCCTCCCCAAGTCGAATAAAAGAACTAAATTCTTACTAGAAAGAGAAAATTAGGAATTTGAATAATATTGTTAAAGCATGCAACGAAGCTATACTGAAAAGGGAATAACTATTCAAGAGGCTCATGGAGATAGACCTAGAAAGACAGACTAACAAAGTACAAGACTCCAAATTAATTCTCAACTCAGTGTTCCTAACAAAGAAACACTTTGACAAACAAGTTGATATTTTTAAAGGGTTATCAGTTGAAATGTTCTATGGTATACTCAAACATAATGAAGATGACATAGACAATTGGTAGTGGACTATTCTGTGAAGAATAAAGATATTGAGGAAGAGGTACATGGTATCTCCCTTGATTTGAGAGACTTGGAAAGCAATTTATTCAACATCAAAATCTGTCATGAGATAAATGTGGCACCAATGATAAATTATATTGAAGAATGGTTCAATAAATAAATGGACAAATTGACCAACGAAGGGAAAGAAACAGTTGACGTGGTTCTTGTAACCATTAATGAAGACAATAAAAGGACAAAAGAAAGCAAGTGAAGACACCAAAGACCATCATAGTAACTTTATGTTGATCACATCTTTCTTTACTTATCAATTTCTTCAACCAGTTACTCTGCTTCTTTCACTAGAAAGGTTTAACCGAAGTCTAATAACTTCTCTTTTTCTTCTTTCTAGGTCTTCTTGTTCTACTTTCCCCCACCATCCTCCTTCTACGAGATTAATTATTGTATATATTTTATTTATGGTCTGTGGGAGCACCAATCTCAGTCCTAAGGAAAAACACATTTTAAAATTTCAAAGAATATGTATGAGACTATATACTTTTTAGAGATTTCAAGAGAGCTATTTCAGGATCAGTTTTGATTTTTCTTTGTAAATATGAGTTTTGAATATAAATTATTTGATATTGATCTATCATTATCTTTATTTGAGTTGCTCAAGTTCACTCTGTTAAATTTCTCTTATGCATGTGGACCATCTTCTTTTTATTTTTAAGTGATTAGAAATATTTAGTTTAACTGTGATGGATGTGAGGAAATTTTGTCTATTTTTATTAAATGTATGAAGTGTGCGGTTCCTGGTCATTTCTCAGGAACTTTCTTTAAAAGAAAAAAAAACATTTTATTTCTTATTATTTTTATATTTCTTTGATTACCATGATGGACTTCTGCAAAGTCCCATATTCTAAAGATATAGAGTCCCAAGAAAATCTTAAAGTAAAGAGGAGTACCACCTCTATTAAAATGTAGGGGGATTTACATCCTCCTGAGGTTGTCATTTTAGTCCTAACAGATTTAAGCGTTAACATTTTTGGCAACCACACTGGGGAATGAATTGAAATTTGGAATCTGGTCTAACATTTTTGAAAATATATGAATTCTCCCCAGGCTGGTCAACCCCACCAAGAAATTGGATTGAATAATCAATGAATCATATTACATCAGCTATATAATCTAGTAATAACGACAACCGAGACGTGAGAAGAATTATAAAGGTCTTGGTAGATCTTAGTCCATGAAGAAGAAAGAGAAATCCTCTTGAGAGAGAGGACAGAAAAGAAACAATACCAAAGAAACCAAAGGCTAGCTAGAGTAGGACAAGGACAAGGTCACGATTTAAGATGGACGAATAAAAGGGACCCATTATCAGAAGTAAAAGAAAGCAACTCTGTATTCTAAAAAGTGGAAATCATATTCTTGGAACGTCTACACACATGGTAGAAAGAAATGAACATTCATGAGAATAACCTCATGAAGAGAGACAAGGAGGTGGAAGAGGTGATGCGAGATATCAAGAAAACCTAAGATTCGAAAACCAGAGAAGGGTAAGAGATTCCCCTCTAAATCTTCTGGGTGAGCAACATGACCTCCCTATTCTCCCTAAGGGTGCCTTGAAGGAATTTTCTGGAGACAAAGCAATTGATGCCAAATGGCATCTTAACTTATTTCTTGATGTTTTTGATTTTCATCGTGTTGACCATGACGATGTGATGGTAAGGTTATTTCTTCAAACCTTATCAAGAAGAGCTTATGAATGGTATATGACATTTCCTAGTAGGTCAATTGGCTCATTCAATGACCTTGAAGCCATGTTCCTAACTATGTTCTCCCCACCAATTTCATATCATACCCTTCTCACCGATTTCACCCAAATTTGTTTGAGGAAGAATGAAAGAATACGAGATTTTAATGTCAGTCGATTAAATAAAACTTTGAGTAAGATACCAAAAGACAAAATACCTAATGATCCAGTCATACTCAGTTTTTATAAGAATGTGATTTCCCCAAATGTAAAAGATACTACCAGAACATCCCAAATGGATACCTTGGAGGAAGCAATGATTAAATCCACTCAAATGGAAAAAATTATGATTGAGATGGGTGTCGACCCTGACATTATCCTAGGAAAAGTACAAAGGAAGTTGGTAGGCTTAAATATTGATAATCAAGGAGCCTCTAGCTCAAGAACGAACGAAGAAATGAAGCCACAAGTGACTCAAAGTCAAACAATTGGAGGAGGATTTTTCAAGGGAAACATACCAGATGTAAAGGTAGACCCTTTTGTGGCACAAGAAACCAAGCAAATAATCAAAATTGCACAAATGAATAGAACTATCAAGAAAATGAAAAATGATATAACCAGACTAATAAGGGGGGATAATTATGTGGAAATTTTGAGAATCTCAGTCCCATAGCAAATAATAAACCCTCCCTATGAAAATAGAGTGAGGTTTGAAAACATGGATAATCCGCAAATACCAAGGGTTCCCAGGTAGCCAACCTCCAATGCAGCTATTCTGAATGATATATATGATGAGAAAATGGTTGAGCAAGAGAATTATTACTCACCCGATGAAAGTCCTGAAATTGTATAGATTAATGGATGTGAGCCATCTGTGTATATATTTGAAGAAGGTGACAACAACCCCAAATCGCAAGCAAACGTCGCCCAGACAAGAGGATTTGTAAATAGATCCAAGATTAAAAATGATTTTGAAAAGGAAAACCAAAAAGATAAAGAAAAAGTGAATGAGAAAAGGGAAAATGAGAAAGTGATGGATAGCGTTGGAAGTAAGAAGAAACACCCCATGTCAAACTCCACTTAGATGACATACAATATTGTAAAGGAATTAAGTAAATTAAGGATAACTCTTCCTTTTGCTGAAGTGGTGAAAATTTCCCAACAAAAGGAAAAAAAATTGAGATTGTTGGATGATGCATCTGAAAAATCAGAAGATGTCATTACAAGTCCAAAACAAAGCCAGAACAAATCGACCGTCAAGTTGAGAGGCAAAATTCCTCCCTTTTATATTTCAATTGAAAATCATGATGTCACACTTCATAATTGTTTGGTTGACACTGGTGTGACCAATAATATTATGCCACTGGCGGTCATGGAGGAATTGGGCATGAAATGTAACAAATATTACAAGACTAGAAAAATTATATATGCAATTGATTCTAGACAAGTGCCAACTTATGGAGAAATCAAGGACTTTTATGCTTGGATCACGGCGGCTCCCCATATTATTACATTTTTTAATATTATTGTGGTAGACCTTCCTCCAGCATATGGGGTTGTTTTGGGAAGAGATTGGTCATCCATGATCAGAGGATACGTAATGAACGATGGAAGTTGCATTATGCTTCTAGGGAAAGGAGCAATGATTAAGGTTCCTCGTGAACCCATGAAACCCTTCTCTTTAAAAAAGAAGGATAATGAGTTAATGAAAGATTATATAGATGATGGAATTGGAAATTATGTTATCTTAGACATGGAACACATTGAAATACAGGAGAAATTTCAAGACACATAGAATCAAGAGCATCTGTTTGAAGGTTATTGGAGGATGTCATTCGATGGAGCTTGTTCAAGCTCCTGGAGTGGAATTTTCCTTGTAAGTCCAAGGAAGATTATGCATCTACATGCTATCACACTTGAATTTACATGTACTAACAATGAGTCAAAATATGAAGCTTTCATCCAAGGAATGATTCTTGCACAAGAAATGAAGATAGAACATCTATTATTATTGGTGACTTTGAGTTGGTAATTAATCAAGTTACCCAGAGGTATAAAATCAAGAAATAAAGACTCAAAATATATTTCAAAAGAGTTATCAAATTGACAGAATCTTTCATCTCTTTCAACATTTCTTTAATCCAAAGAGACAAGAATGAGAAGGAATATTCATTGGCCTTGGCAACCTCATTATCAAACTCAAATGATATTCAAAGCAAAACATATTTTCAAGTATAAAAAGTATTCCGACCTTGTGTACCTGATAACCTGAAATATTTGCAAGTGTTTTAGAATGATGAACAATTGGAAAAAAATGTGTTGAACGATGATGATGATGATGAAGATAATCACATATCTGTTGTCCCAAAATATTATATTCAATCTGAGTCTCTTTTTACGAAAGATGATCATGTTAAGAATATCCTCGAAGAAATTTCACTCTGAAAGGTTCAAGAAACAAGAAAGATGAATATTGGAACTGAAATTTCCCCAAAATATGTCAACTTGGGAGTTGATTGCACCATTGAGGAGGTTGATCAATATGTTCAATTGTTTAAAGAATTTTGCAAGATACCAGATATATAAAATATGCAGAACATAAATGAAATGCTAGAAATGACAGAATAACAATAAAATATCTAGCATAATCTTCACCATACACAAAAATGATATACGAAATAGCAGCAGAAATAACACTTGATTCAGATAGCAATGTTCATAGGCCTCTTCGAGGGGGAAACCTCTAGTCGAGAAACGCTCTGTTACAATAATGTCCAAGCTAGGGTTTTCATACCCTCGACTCTTATTTATACTAAATATGTCTATTAAGAGAAGCATCTAGAGGAAGATCCTTCTAGAAGCGGAAGCTTCTATTAGGTCTTCTTGCATCTGCCTTATTCTATTTTATTGAAAGGTCTTATTAATATTGACCTTTATTACATCTGAATACATTGATCTACCTATGTGCGGGTTAGGACATTAACATGTCCTCCCCCTTAAAAATAGCCTTGTCCTCAAGGCTTGAGATGTGGAAACTGCTGCAGAATGGTAGCTAGTTCCTAAGTGGCATCTGCTGGAGTCATATCTTTCCACTGTACTAGAACTTCCTTGATGGTTCTCTGATGCAGGCAACGCTCCCGTTGGTCCAAAACTGCTTCTGGTTGTAGCCAAATGGATCCTTCTTCAGCGAACTCTGGAAGGTTGGTTTGAATTTGGCACCTAGTTCCAATCACCTTCTTCAAGCATGAAACATGAAAAACAAGATGTAGCTTCGACTGACTGGGCATAGCTAACTGATATGCGACTTGTCCCACACGCTTGAGAACTATGTAAGGGCCATAAAATTTGGGTGCTAGCTTCTGACACTGCTCGGCCTTGAGGGAAGTTTGCTTATATGGTTGCAGTCACAGAAACACCTGATCCCCTTCTACAAATTGACGTTCTAAGCGGCCTTGATTTGCTTGCTGCTTCATTCTATTTTGGGCCATGACCAAGTTCTCTTTAAGGGTACGAAGGATATTGTCTCGGACTGTAAGTGCTTGGTCAACCTCCTGGACCTTAGAGGTACCCGGTAAGTATGAGAGAACTGACGGTGGCTTCTATCCATACACTGCTTCAAAAGAAGTCATGCGAGTGGCTGTATGGTATGTAGTGTTGTACCACCATTCGGCGAGGGATAACCATTGAGCCCACTAGTGTTGTTTTTCAGAGGCAAAGCACCTCAAATATGTTTCCAAACACTTGTTGATGACTTCTGTTTGACCATCTATCTAGGGATGATAAGATGAGCTGAGATGCAATTGTGTACCTTGTAGCTTAAACAATTCTTGACAAAAATTGCTTGTGAAAGTTGGGTCTCGATCAGAAACAATAGAGTTTGGCATTCCATGAAGCTTGAAGACCTGATCCATGAAAACTTGGGCCACCGTGGATGCAGTAAATGGGTGGTGAAGAGCACAAAAATGAGCATACTTGGAAAGGCGATCCACCACCACCATTATCACTGATTTATTCCCCGATTTGGGTAAGCCTGTAATAAATTC